>CAUHTR010001850.1:0-24612 GCA_959609185.1 Schmidtea polychroa | reverse complement strand
TCTGTTGGGGTTAGAGCAAAAAAAAATAAATTTCACAGGGTACCAGAAAGCAGAACAAAAATTGGTAAAATCAATATAAGTACAAAATTAATTAAAATTTAATAAAAATTAAAAATCAATATTGAACGGGGGTATCGGGTATGGTTGAATGCCAAATTGTTAGACGAGGTTAGAAAGCATAATAAAAATGTAATAGGGTGACCATAGAAAAAGTTAATAAGGAAAAACAAATTAATTAAAATTAATTAATCTGTAATGGAAAGCCCGAGCCAATGGAAAGCCCGAGCCCATGGGAAACCCGAGCACTGAAGAAAACCCGATGCGCAGTGAGACCCGAGACACCAGATAAGGGAATAACAATTAGAATAATAATTGGAGGGTAAATAAATTAAAATAATTGTCGAACCGTTCAAAATTTACTTAGGGTGCCCGGGGAAACAATTAATTTCATTTTGTTAGATAATTGGCCTCTTAAAAACAGTATAAAAGGAGAGCTTAGAAATGAGCAAGCCGCCATTTGGTCGAAGAGAAAAAGAAAAAAGCTAAACAGAAAATCCAGCAAGGACAAGTCAAAAGAGGAAATTTGTGAATTATAACGAAGCTAGATCGTAGAAGAAAAGGTTTGGGTTTCTTACCTTAGCAAACCAAATTCAAATTGAGAGAAAGGTGCAAATAGTGACAAATTGTAATTGTGATAAAAAGTGAATAAAGTTATTCTGTGTTGAGTTTTCGTTGATTTGGTAAAATAAGGACACGAGGAGTCATAGACAGGACCGACTTACAAACAAAAACTCAACATTTTGGTGAGCCCGACGTGATCAAGTCGGCAGTGAATATTGTGGAAAAGTGAAACGAGAAAATTAAAAATAATTGAAAGTTGAATATAATTGCCAAGATGTAAAGTTGAAAGTAAATTTGTTAAAGAGAAATTAAATTGAAAAAGAAAACAAAAAATTGAAATTAAATTCGTTAAAGAGAAATTAAATTGAGAAAAAAGAGAAATTGAACAAATTGTGCAGTTGAAATAAAAGAGTGAAAGCTAACAAAATTTAAAAGACATTGAAATAAAGTTGTGGAAAAGTTACAAAAATTTATAAAAACTATTATTGGAAATTAATTCAAAATTAAAACAAAAGGTAAAGTTAAAAATTGTAATTTTTTAAAATTTAGACGAGAAACAGTTGTCCAAGAGAAATTATACAATCTGAGAAGTAAAAAACACTTGGAAAATATGGCGACGAGCAACTCAAATATCAATGAACAAATCTCAGTGTCTACTACTCAAGCGAACAATGGAAATGATTATGCTAGTTGTCAAAAATTACCAGTTGAGCAATATGGAGGAGATCCAGTCGAATTTGTTGACTTTATGGCAGATTACTACATGTATGCTACAGCTTATGGATGGAGCCAAGCAACTATGGTACAACGTCTACCATTATATTTAAAAGGAGCTGCGCGAGAGGCTTGGCAACAGATTGATAAACGACCTATAGCAAATGATTGGACAAGATTGAAAGATGCGTTGGCAGCCAAGTTGATTGGAGGAGATATAAAGAGAATGATGCGCCAAAAGTTCTACAGTCGAGTGCAAAAGCCCGATGAATCTATAAGTGAGTTTGCTTATCATTTAACCACTCTTGCAGAGAAAGCGTTCGAAGTAAAGCCAGATCAAGAAGAAGTAGCAAAATAAGTCAAAGAATTACTTCAGGACCAATTTTTGACAGGAGTCAAGAAAGAAATCAAAAAGGCTTTGTGTTTTGTAGATTTTACAAATTTTGATGACTTGATTAGAAAAGCCATGAGAATTGAAATGAATCTTAAAACGACTCAGTCAAAGGCGGAATCATTTGCGATTATCAATGAGCCTAGAGATAGATCTATAACCCCAGTCAGCGATAACTTGCTTCAAAGATCAACCAGTCCATCTCCCAAATTCAGAGTGAAATTTGAACCAAGAAAGTCAATAGACAGTCCAAATGAGGAAAGAGAAATAACTCTTCAATGCAGTCATTGCCAGAGAATGGGTCATCACATAAATCAATGCTGGTTTAAAAATAACACTCGAAGAAGCTCTAGTCCGGTTCAGTGTGATTACTGTCAAAGAAAAGGACATAGCAATAGCCAATGTTGGTTCAAAAATAACGAACAGCGTAGTCCAAAGGGAATGCGGTCAGAATGGTTGAAAAGTAATGGTGAGAAAAGTTTTAACAGAACGAATATCAGTAACCAGAGAAATAATGATTACATACAATGCTATAATTGTGGAAGGAAATGGCATGTCACTCGAAATTGTTTTGTAAGATCCAGATCTCCATGAACATCACCCTCACCGCAAAGAGACAGAGTTAACCTACAAGGCCAAATCCAATGTCATTCCTGTAGAGGCTATGGACATATGGCTAGATCTTGTCCAAAGAGTAATAATATATTTCAAAAGCCGATATTAAAGAAGACGAGAATTCAGAAAGACAAATCGCAATCTGACAATATAGCTTTTGCGCAAACAGATGATTTTAACGAGAGGATTGAAAATGAGATGAAGCAGATGAGTAGACGCTTGGATCGATTAATGTGCAAATTCGAATCGGACGAAGAATTGAGTAACCACATGATGTATGAGTCGCAATCAGAAGGATCAGAGACAGATTCTAAAGAGAAATTGGATAAAGAAGACATAGAAAGAGAAAAAGTAACAATGATTATACTGAGGATCAACAAATTTATTGAAGAGAGAGCAACAGAAACATCTAAAGTAATCTCATCGCTAAAGGAATTGAGTCAAATGACACTGAGCATACGAAAATTGAAAAATGTAATTGAGTTATGTGCCGATTATTATGATACCAATTTAAAAGATGAAAAGGAAATTGAAAATGTGATGAAAATATTTGGAAAAACGTATCGAGAAAGTACATGGTTAGATTTTATTTTAATTAATGTTTTAGATGAAAAGGAGAAAGAAGTAGTTTGCATTCGGTGTGAAGCAGGAGATTGTGTAGATGATAGATGTGGGAAACAGATAATAGAATTGAAGTTTAAAAATCGATGCTTACGCAATGATGAGTTTTTAATTGATTGTGGTTTTATACCAGGAAATAAAAATAAAGTGATAGCAAAAATGACAAGACGTTATGAAAATGTAAAAAGTGATCCACAGAAAATTGTAAATGAGCTGAGAGAAGCTTTTGATGAGTGGAATAAAAATGCAATTGATGAAAAGTTGAAATTGATAGAGGAAACGGAATTTGACGAAAATAGTAAATTAGAAATTGTAAATGTAGTACGTCCATATATATATAAAAACTCGAAATATAAAGAAATATTAAAAGGTTTATTACGAAAATTTGGAAAAGAGATTAGAGAGACCAGAATAGAATTGAAACCATTTGTAATAGCATTAGATTATAAAAATGAAGGAAAAATAGAGTATATAGAAGAACAAATTACGAAAGAGAGGCGCTGAAAGAATGGGAAAGGATGGAATTATTCAATTGATATATAAAAGTGAAGAATTAGATGACGATGAATATTTATACGATTGTGGGTTTATACCTCAAGAATTAGAAGTAGACGGATATTTATGTTCAGATACAGGATATTCAATAAATTATGTAATAGTAATCAAAAATCAGATATCAAATAAAGGATATGAGTCCGACAGGTCAAATAATGAGATAGAAAGGGATGAGGAAAATGAAAGAAGAGTTGAAAATGAAGGTGTACTAGATAACAAGAACATAGGAACTAATGATAAAGATAAAGGTATAATAACAGAAGTATTAAAGGAAGGGCAAGGAATCGAAAGTGAAATGAATAGTGAAATAAAGACAAAAAAGCCTAGAACTTTGTATGAAGTAAAAAAGAGCCTGGTGAAGTCAGAATTAGAAGTGGATGAGACAAAAGAATTATTAAAGAATTTAGTTAAAATAGTATATCCAATGTTCGAAATAAAAGTGAATACAAAGTGCGAATTGGGAGACACAGTGAATGAAATGGAAAAGAAACTTCCTAGTGTTATGCAGAGATTTGGTGAAAATGATGACTTTTGTAATAGAGGGGTCATGAAAACTTTGACGGAAAATGGAATTGATAAAGAAGTAGTACTAACAAGCTTAACATATGCAGTTTTAGAGATAGGAGCTCATAAGATTATGGAATCAGATGAATTAGAGAATTTGATAGATGCAGCTGCTCTAGTTTTAAATGAATACTTAATGAATTGGATAAAAAGGAATGGAGGTTGGACCAAACTGGTAAAAGTGCTTACGATAAATGAAAATAACGAAATTAATATACCTCATAAATCGCTAAATGGGAGAGTTAGCCCAATATTGAGAAAAACGATGGTATTTCCATGGGTAATGTTTATGATAATTGTTTTGTGCGCGATAATTACTCAGACAACCTGTATGACTGCATATGATTGTTCACAAACGGAAATGGGAAATATTTATTCGGTAGTAGATGTGTCAGAATGTTCGGATGCATACCCGAGAAAACTAAAGATTGGAAAAGATGTAAAATATCATGTATATCAAGAATCTGATTTAAGACGAACGAAGGTTCGAGAATGTATAGTTAAACACACTACATTTATATTTTATTGTGGGAAGTGGAGCCATACTTCACTGATAAAGATGTATACAATCCCAAGGCCAGTGGAAGTTATGCCAGAAAATTGTTTAGCAGCATTTCAAACAGAAGAATTGAAAATAAGTTCGGAAATTAAACTGAAGGCAAAAATAAATCATAGGACGAGAGAAACGGTGGTTACGAAAGGATTAATGAAGCAAGACGGAGATTGTGAAGGGGAACCGTACAAAATTAGTGGTAAAATTATTCAAAAAGCAGTAGTGATAGAAGAATATCTAACGGAATTGAGAGAATTTGAAGAAGCTTTTGATGATGATACGGGGAAGTTACAGACCCACCCATTTTGTAATATGAAACAAAATAACTGTCAAACGGGGGAATCAATTCTTGTTTATGAAGTAAAAACTAATGTATGTAACTTAGCGCATTTAAAAACGATGAATTTCAAAGAAATTAGTGGAGAGCAGTTTAGGGAAAGGCCTGACAATATTAATGTAAATTATGGAGTAAATATGACAATCAGATCAACGCCCGTTTGGACAAGAAAAACAGCGACTGTATTAATGTCGATAATTCCGATGGACGCCATGCGTTTTATATTAAAGGAAGTTACCAATAAATGTGGTCAGACGGTATACCCCACAAATTACAAAGGAGTTTACGTATCAACAGTAACGGTACAGGAAGCTAAAACTAGAATTCATACGGGTGATATTAAATTAACCCACTACTTTAACAATAAAATTGATTATTTATTTCATTATAGTCGGAACACCATGGAGAATATCTATCGAGAAATAATCTTAAATGATTGTAAATTAAATAAAGAAATACTTCGAAATCGAATGGCAATGGCCATCACAAACCCAAATTTGGTTGCACCCATGTTAATATCAGAAAATGGAGTATTTGCGAGAATCTTCGGAGAAGCTTTATACAGTTATAAATGTAAGGAAGTGTCAGTAAAAATAATGAAATACGAAAAATGTACTAATGAATTGCCAGTTAGCGTCGATGGGAAGATACGATTTATGGAACCAATAACACGGATATTACTTGAAGAAAACACAAAACCAAAATTACTCCAGTGCAATAGATTGCTAGCCCCGTTATATCGTTTGGCACCAGATTCTTGGGTAGCATTACCCGATTACCGAGGAGTTAGAACTCCAGATAAATTGGAATTAATCAATTTAGAGTATTTAGTGAACTTTACATCCCTAAATAAAATGGCACAACTAGGTCTCTACGCAAGCGAGGATATAGAAGAAGCTCAAAGAAATTTATTATTTCCATCAAAGAAAGAACGGGTGATATCAGAAATGATTGATACAATATTACCAAACGGAGAGAGTAAAGTTAATTATGAATATCTCCTAACGCCAGATCATTTCAAAAAAGCAACGTACAAAACGATGGAAAAGATTTGGGGAAAATTTACGTTCTTAGGACAAGCGTGCGCTGGTTTGATTGGCATCTATGTGATCGTAGTAACAATAAAGGTGATACTATCTCAAATTTTATCTGCTCATAGAATATATAAAATATCCGGATGGTCATGGAAAATAATTATTGGCTGTATTCCGTTTATAGCAAGATTTTTTATTACTCATCATCAATATAAAGAAATGGCGAATGTGAGAGCACAGGTAAAAACTGATCAAAAGAGTGAAGAATCTTTGTGTGAATCGAGGGACAGAAATAGTGGCAATAACAACAATAATGACAATGGCAGAAACGAGCAAATGTATTTTAGAAAAGAAATAATGAAAAGCGAGGTAAAACCAGAGTCACGATGCCTACTAGAATAGATGCCAAAACTTAGAGGAATCGACACTCTCTCAAAATGGTATACACCGGTATTCCTTCCAACAGCACCAACATATCCAAGTGAAAGGCTAAAAGAAATGAAACCAGTAGAACATATTAAACTAGAAGCCGAAAGGATTGAACCAACAAGTGCTGAAATAGAACGGAAAAACATGCTCGGATTACCATGTAGTTATGCGTTGATGACAATAGGAAATAGAGGCAAACAGCCTCAAACAAATATACTATTTAACGAGAGAAAGGTCAAAGCCTTGTTAGATTCCGGTTCCAGTCATACTATAGTGTCAGATAAACTGTTGACAAGGGAAGAGAGAGCAAAGATGAAACCGACGAATAAAATTATTAAATCAATGTCTCACAATGTACTAAATATAATCGGGAAGCTAGAAGTCAAATTAATTATTGGTAATCAAGAAATAACACATTATGTGTCAGTAATGAGTAAAAGCCCTGTTGAATGTCTAATTGGTATGGATGTTATGGAGCAACTGCGAGGAATTGCGCTGGATCTGACAACAGGAAAATTAAAAAAGGGGACAATTATAGTTCATGCTAATCGTTGTAAGAAAGTGCCGGCAATGGAGAGTGATAGATATCCGTTAAGATCGAAAAAGAACAAATCAGTAGAAGAAAAAGTGGTCAAGCAAAAAGTTATTAAAAACCCAGTACCCTTAGGATATACCACTAAAGTCTTATTAATAACAACAATAATGCTACTAAATGTTTTGGGAACAAATGCAGGCCGATCTTTTCCAAAGTATGCAATAAAAAGGGTCCCATTATTGGAGAAAATTCATATATATTCAACATGTACCCAAATAGTATGGTTTTATCTGTGTGGGTCAACGGAAGAAATAGAAATAAGTAATTTATTAAATCACTTTGACCCACCTGTAAAGTTGAATTTCAATAAAAATATTTTCGTGGCTCGTCAATTAACAGTCAATTATGAATACACTTGGCAAATAACAGAGTTACTATTTCAAAATAATAATACAAAAATACGTAATATAATCCAAATTGAAATTATAACAAAAAATTTAAACAGTCTGGTTTCAATAGAACCAGTAGTGAATGGAATCGACGTATATTGGGAACCCCACGAATCCCAAAAAGTGAAATTAATCTTTCAAAATAATATTATCGATACATTAAACATCAGAAAACCCTTTGTCCATTACAACAATTTAAAATTAAATCAAACGTATGATATCGTTGTGCAATATTATGAAAAGCTTTTGCGTGAAAATGGTACCGAAATCGATAACCAGTGGGTAAAAATTGAGTCTACTCGACAATCCATAAAATTGGAAAATGAACCAAATCGTATTATTTCACGATATGATAATCAAAAATGGATAGCCACACGACAAGCGATAACCAATAAAAAAGTGGAAATTTATTATTGCGGAAAACTGCAAGCTATATTGCAAGGTAATATTACATCTAAAATATTAACATTTCAGAAATACGTTCAAAGTCAACTTCAAAAATTGTGATTGTAAAAATAAAATATTATCAACGTGCTTTTCATCCTGATCAATGGAAAATCGTTCTAGTGGAAAGTAAATCTATTCGAGTACAATTTGATACAACTGAGGCAGAAAGCTCAAAATATATGCACAATTCATCAACCAATGTGATTCATCAACTAATAAATGACATTAACACGAATTCCAAGAAACAAAACTACATTCTCATTATCAAATGATTTTGAAAATACTTATGTTATTTTGTCATCTATTTTCCATTATCATTCTTCTCACTCTACTGATTTACTTTCAAAGATTTAACAGACAATATGAATGTCAATCCAAGACCTCACAACCTTGGATTGTCTACGAGGAAACATGGGTCTAGTGAGATACATTTATTTTGCATGCAATTATGATATTATAATAGTACTGTATTAGTAGTAACTTTTATTTTATGATAGTTGTAAAATTTGCACCTTTCAATCAAAGAGAAATATGATGGGCTAAGAGGGAATTGAACACAAAATTTTATGGGAAAGAAAATTTAACAACGGTACATAAGGGGTCGTAAAAATAATTAAAATCAGTTTAATTAATTAAATCAAAGAAAATAAGATCTGTTAAAATTAAATAGGTAAATTTTTATTAATATTTATTATTTATACAGTGATCACCAAGGCAGTGCCCCTGAGGTACTCTACCGTGTTGATCACTTCAATCTTAAAATCTAACAATTGATTAATTATTGTTATATATATCATGATTAATAAAAACTTTCCCTCGTCTTATATATATTTTGGCGTCCCATCCAATAATGGAATATTGAATTAAATAAATAAAATAATGAATAAATGAATAAATATTATTATAATAATAATTATTATTATTATTATTATTATTATTATTATTATTATATGGTTCGAAAAAATTGGTTAAATTTCAGTGGTTTGTCAATTTTTAAAATATCCTAAATTGTAGGTAAAATTCCAAATAGGCAAAACTTAACTTCCATGGTAAAATCCAAACGTGAAGTAATTTAAATCTGTGGAGAATTTACTGAATTTTCTGGAAAAAGACTCAAATAACTTGGAGGCAAATCGTTTAAAGAAATTTGAGGGGAATTAGTATCAACAACCATTGGAGCAGTCGGGACACAATGACTATCATTCAAAATTTCAGCAGTATTTGTTCTTTGATTTTGGTAAGACACATTAGGAATATTGTTGAAATATCTTCTCCTATCTCTGCGTATTATTAAAATGAAAATACCGAAAACAAAAAAAAATACCATAGAAATTCCAATTAATGGAACGGCAATTCTCCAAAATCTATACAAGCATTTGATACTTCTATATGAGTAGTGGGGATATTACCCTATTGGACACAGGCCTCCCACTGTTTTCATGTTTTATGGCCATTTTGCCCCTAAAAACGCACAAAAAAACGCAAAAAGCCCTTAAAAACGCACATTTTTTATTTTCTTCATTTTGCAAGATTTAAAAACATATGCGTTTAAGCCCGCAAAACCGTAAAAAACACCGATAAAGCTATGAAAAACGTATATCGGCCTGCGTCCAATAGGGTAATATCCCCACTACTTGGAGGAACTATAATCCTTATGCTCGCAAGTCTCTGATGCTCGCAAGTCTCTGATGCTCGCAAGTCTATGGTGCTCGCAGGTCTCGAAGCCTGCTGGTCTCGGTGAATACAATACTGGTGCTTGCGAATGCAACACGAAGTCTAAGGCCTAGTGCTGGCCTCGGTGAATACAATACTGGTGGATATAAAAATAAAAAATAAAAAATAAAAATCTAAAAAATAGAAAACATAGGATCCAGTAAAAAAATTTATTCTAAAAATGAACTGTAATATTTGCAATAAAGTTTTTAAAAATAAAACAGGATTAATTTCCCACTACAAGTCGAAGGCTCACTTACTAAAAGAAAATAATCTTAATGACACAAATTCTAAACTCTGTCCTAAATGTAAAGGAAGATATCTGCATTCAGGATATAATAAACATTTTGAAAATTGTATCGGAAAACTTAGAGAAGTATTTACATGCCCTCATTGTAACTTTTCAACAAAAATGAATTTCTATTATCAAAGACATTTAATAGGACACTTAAAAGAGAATCCAACACGAAGTCCTGACGACGAGGAATGCCATTCAGAAGGAGAACCTGATCATGTTGAAAGAGAAAAATACAACTGGGATAATTTTAATCATATAGATGAATTTAAATTAAAAATTAATGCACCTGCAACCCCTGGAGAATACATAAAGAGAAATAAAAAAAATATAAAAGATTCTTTCTGTGAAGCTTTAAAAAATTATAAAGCATCAAGGTATAATGTTATAAAATATAAAATCACAATAAAAGCAAAATACTGGAGAGGATCGGGAGGACCGCAAGAAGAAGCAGAACCCTTAGATGTTGAAATCCCAATGCCTTTTAAATATTTATTTTCAACTAGAGGATTTAATAAAAGCATCAAAGAAATAATTCAAGCAGTCGAAGCAAAACAAGAAGAGATTGAAAATGAATTAGGAGATTCAAACTTAGTATTTCATAGCTTCCAATCTTTAGTAATTGATTACTGGAGGGGATTACTACCTAATCCTAAATCCTATATTCCTACACCCTTTAAATCTAGAAATGTTATAAATGTGCAGAATAAGGATAACAAATGTTTCATGTGGTCAATACTTGCACATTTGCATCCTCAAGTTGATAACCCTCAAAGAGTTTCAAAATACAAAGAATATGAAAATGAATTAATATTCCCCAATGGATTCATGCATCCAATGAAACTAGAAGACATTGCAGAATTTGAAAAACTAAATAATCTTAAACTTAATATTTATGAACATGTTAAAGGATGGGGACATGGATACAGAGATATTATTCCAATTTATATTTCTGACTATGAGATACAGGGTCTAGGAGACAGGGAGATATATCTTTTAATCTTGGAAGAAGAAAATAATCAACACTATATTTTAATAAAAAACTTTCAAGCCTTTACATCACCAGAGAATCCATCTTGTGGAGGTGGAACATGTAAAAGATGTCTTCATTATTCAACAACTAAAAACTCCATGATTAAGCATGCAAGATTTTGTGAAAAGGATTCACCAGCTTTAATTAGAATGCCTACAGATCCCAGGATGTATTTTAAAAACTTTTCAAATTTATTACAAACATTAGGAGTTGTCTATGGAGACTTTGAATCTATAAATCATAAACAAGATCTAGTCAACCAATATTTAAAAATAATAGAAAAATATAAACTAATGGATGCATGGAAAGCCTCTAAACAGAAGGAGAAGCCAACAAGGTTAAAGGCCTTTCTAAGAAAAAATAATAAACCCAATAGTGTTAAAAAAACTAAACAATTACCATCTGCTTATAAATTATTATTTAAAAGTAATTATCCTGAACTCATAGAATCTAGAGAATATGCATTTCAAGGAACTTCAGAAGATGTCTTGGATCATTTTACTACAAGTATAAATGATCTAGAACATGAAATATTTAAAGCATTAAAAACAAAGTATCCTCAAAATATTTCAGATCAACAATTAGAAGAATATAAAAATACTTTCAACTGCTGGATGTGCAAACAAGAGTTTGGAGAATCTGATTCTGGAAGTCATTCTGGAAGTCATTCTGGAAGTCATTCTGATACAGATGATGAGGAACCCAATGCTACTAGCAATGCTAAAGAATCTGATAAGGTTATAGATCACGACCATTTAAAAAGTGAAAATAATTATCGAGGAGCAGCCCATAGAGGTTGCAATCTTAAATGTCATACCCCCAAATTTGTACCCGTTATATTTCATAATCTTTTTGGTTATGACGTACATCTATTTATAAAACAATTAGCAGAAAATGCCGAAAACTCTTTCAAGGTTATCGGCTTAACAAAAGAAAAATATAAATCACTTGAATATGGAAAATTAAAATTTATAGATTCCTTAAACTTTCTCCAAATGTCTTTAGATGGCATAGCAAAAACATTAAAACCAGAAGATTTTAAAATCACTCGAGAGTTCTTGGAAAAAAATAATATCCCAGAAGAAGAATTTCCTACATGCCTAGCAAAAGGAATCTATCCCTATGACTATGTTGATTCATTTGAAAAATTAAAGGAAACAAGTCTGCCAGAGAAAGAGCACTTCTATTCACTACTTTCAAAATCTGGGATTACAGACATTGAATATTCTCGAGCACAGAAAATGTTTCAGCTGTTTGCCTGTAAAACTTTAGGAGATTATACAAGCATCTACTTATCCCTAGATGTTTACATCTTAGCAGATTGCTTTGAAGAATTTACAAAGTCTTTTGTACTAAAACCTTATAATTATATAACAGCCCCTTCTTTAGCTTGGGATACCATGTTATATACCATTTGGACTTCAGATCTTCCAGAGTCTGATAAAATTATAGATCTTTTAACCGAGCAAGACATGTTTAATCAAATTAAAACAAACATTAGAGGAGGAGTATCCTCAGTAATGGGGGATAGAGAAATAAAAGCTAGAAATGCAATAACTAATAGTCGAATGCTTTCAAAGACCTCTGAGCCTTATAAAAAACTTAACAATGAGGAACTAGAAGAAGTATTAGAAGGAATGAAGAATCCTTTGTTTATACTTTATATAGATGCAACAGCTTTATATTCTGGAATTATGACTCAGTTTTTACCAATGAGTGGTTTTCGTGAGATATACTCAGATATTGGATCACCCTCTGACTCCACCCTAAAAGACCTCATGACAGAAATACTTTCAACTCCTAAAGATTCAGCAATAGGATACTTTATAGAATGTGACCTTGACTATCCTGAGGATATAAAATCAGGAACAAGACACTTCCCTTTAGCCCCTATAAGAAGAAAGATTAATGTCAATGAACTTCATGAATGGCAAATCTCACAAGATAAACCTCCAACAACGAAACTTCTTTGTGATCAAACAGATCGAGAATATTATCTCTGTCACTATAGACTCCTGCAGTTTTATATTTTACAAGGAATGAAATTAAAAAAAGTTCATAGTGTCATAAGATTTAAACAAGCAGCATTCATGAAGCCCTTTATAGAGGAGAACATTCGTTGTAGAAACATTGCAAAAAGAGAAGGTAACCTTTTAAAAGACAATGGTTATAAACTTTTAAACAACTCAGTCTTTGGGAAAACAATGGAGAATGTGGACAAGTATACTCATATTGAACTCTTGACAAATAGTGAAAAAGATATAGCCCTTTATAATCGCATGCTAGGAAAGCCTACATTTAAAAATGCACAGGTATTTTCTGAAAATCTTAGTGCAATAGAACTACAGAATTTTGAGAAAACATATAATAAACCAATATTTATAGGCTTTGCAATCTTGGAACTTTCAAAATTACAAATGTATGAGACATATTATAACATCTTAGAACCCATATATGGAGCAAACATAGCAATGCATGCAATGGATACGGATTCAATGTTTTTAACCATAAGAACTGAGGACCTTGAAAGAGACATAGCTGAAAATCCTATACTTTCAAATTTAATAAATTCATCTGGAGAGTTATTTTCATTTAAAGATGAAAAACCAAATACTCCTATAGAAAATGGAATATTTATTCGTGCTAAACAATATTCATTCGAAACATTTACAAAACCTAAATTTGAAGATCATACATTTATATTTAAAAATTCAACAGGAGAGTTTCCAATCACATTTAAATATCCTGTATTCCCGGGAGGGCAAGCCGAGAAGCCCGTAAAGGATAACAGATGTAAAGGAATACAGAGATGCGTAGCCAGGAAACTTTCTCATCAAGATTATAAAGATTGTATAAAAGAAGGTCATAAAGATAAAATTGATGAAGTACATCAACTTAAAAGTGAAAAGCATGATATTTACTTGATAGAATCCCAAAAAGTATCATTATCAAATTATGATGACAAAAGATTTATCTTGTCTGACATGAAAACAACTCTCCCAATTGGAAATGATTTAATCCCTATAATAAAAAGTCTTGATAAAATAAATAAAGTCTATGATTTAAATCTTACTGATCTTGATATTTATAGAGTTGAGATCATTTATCCCCCAAGGATTGGCAGACCTTTATATTCTCAAGTTTTTAATCCTATATGTTTAGAACTTAAATATTTTAATACTGATCCTGAATATATAAAAGGTCTAAGTGATAAAGAATTTAAAGATCATAAAGAGGTTCTATAAACTAATTTCGAAAAGTTAACATCAGATTCTATCAAATGATTTTTTTCTTTTAAAAATGTCAACAATTAATTTAAGAGTGACAACATCAACCTTTTGAAGGGCAATAAATTTTTTTATGTATGATTCTTTAGCCACTTCTCTCGTTTAATTTTTTTAGAATATTCATTAGTTATAACATTAGCACTTTTTAATCTATTAATATTATTTTTAATATCTTGTATTATTTGATTTGATTTCATTATTTCATCATCAGTTAAGATTCCATCTTCCAAAGCTTTTAATTGAAATAAAAATAATTTAGAGATTCCTAATTCTATTGATAAACAAACTTCACGATATAAACTTTTCTTTTTAGAAGTATAAGATAATGAAACTATTTCAGTCAAGAAACCATCAGCTACAGAAATACTTCCAAGTATTACAGGTGCTATTGTTAAAACTGGTAAAGTTATAGGTAAAATAACTGTTAATATTGCAGATGTAAATCCTAAAGAATAACCTATAATTTTTAAAACTGTATTCCCTTTATTCCATCTATTTTTAACCTTTTTATAATGCTTTAATAAATCTTGTAAATGTAAGGTTTCTGATTTAAATTCTTTTACTCTCATAATTTCAAGTTCTGTGGGAGCCGAGGCCTTGGAACCTCTGTGACCTTCGGAATAATATCCTGATGATCTCAATTCTGGATAAATTTTTTCCTCTCTTACTTCCATTTTAATAATTAAAAAAATAAGACTTTATTCTTCTGAGCACCATCTGGTACCAATACTCGGATATCAAAAGAAACTCTTGTTGAGAGAATATCTTTATACAATTCTCTCAATGCTTTACGAACTTCATCAACATCAACCTTTTTTTCATAAAATATTAAATCTATATATTGTACAAGTGTGCTTTTAAAAATAATATTCTTACTTTTAACTTTATGTAGTCCATGTGAATGAGTATTAACATACCAATCTCCGTGTGGTAAATCATAACTAGTCATTATAACATCACTTTTTTCAAGCTTACTATTATAATCACATTTCACAAACCATTTCATTCTTTCATTATCATCATCAAACAAAAAGAAATAAGGATCAATAATCTTTACAACCATAAAAACACCCCATTCTTTACTGTTTGTTGTTATTAAACTTGGTTCTATAAAATGTTTATATGTATGGGGTAATAATGTTTTATTCTGTTCTAATTCAGCAGCTCTTTTTCTAATACTATGTGTGGTGTTAATGTGTGTTCCATGAGACTCTAAATTTGAAATTCTTTTATTAAATGATGTAATCATCTCATTTATTATATTATATATTGTATTAAATTTAGTATTCATAATTTGTTTATCTTTAGAATTTAATATGCTAGTATTTAACTTTACAACTTGTTCAGTTAACAGACTTTGTAACTTGTCAAATTTATCATTAAATCGTTGTTCGATATTATTAAGCTTTGATTCCATTGAATCCATTTTTGTTGTTAATGAACTTTCAATTCTTGTTGTTGTTAAATCAGTATAATTTTTAACACCATCAACATATTTCTTATTAACTGCATCAGCTTCATCAGTTGGAAAAGATAATTCTTTTATCTTGTGTCCATTTAAAATTAAATCACCCTTCATTGAATCACCTCTTTCATTAATATATTTATTTTCTGTTAAAGTTAATATTTCTATTAAACCCTGTTTTTATTGTTCCACCACCTCTATTACATGGAATATAAGAACTCATTTATTAATAATTTAAAATGACATGTGGAACTTCGTATTCAAACCTGTTTCAAATGTAAATACATTGAAATCTCTTCTCCATTAAAATCAATCAATTCTCCTTCTTGATTAAGAATTTTAAAATTAATATCCATTATATATTTTCTACATAAAGGTAAATAATTTGGAGGATTCATTCTTTCAACTATTTTATATCCCATAGGAACTGTGTTTGAGGGAAAGGAATATAAAACATTTGTTTGTTTACCATTATTATAAGAACCTGTTATACAATCACAATGAATATTTATTGTGTTTGTATTTATTATTTTTATAATATTTTCTGATGTTATATTCTCAACTACAGGTGTGATATAATGGTTTCGTGTAAATCCTAAAATTGTTCTAAAGAAACTATTATTTTGAAAATGAATTCCTATATTCTCTAAAGTCATTATACATTTTGAAGTTGGTAAATCCATTTTAATTTTAATGACTCCATTTGTTTTTTTAGAAAGTATATTATTTAAATCTTTTATCTCATAAGCTCCGGGTTCGATTGTTATTATAATCTTATCTGTAGATTTTGGGCTTATATAATAAAATATGTTATTATCTTTAGTTATATTAAAAATAGTATTATAAGCACAAAACCATAATAGTCCTAATTCATAATTTAAATTTTGATCTAATTTAATTGAATCTTGAAAGTTTATAGTAAAGTCTGATTCTTTTGAATTTATAGATAAAGTTCTTGAATATTTATCTGACATTATGTTTACCATTTTTTTTAAATTATCTTCCGGAAGGTTGCGAAGCTCCATTTTCATAGTATAGATTTTAAATCATTATAAATTTCTTGGATTAAGGAAGTGAAACCTTCTCCTTTGGATTTATTCAATCTATACAAAACATATAAGCTTAAAATACCACATATTTTAGTATTATTAGGTTGAACTTGTAAAGAATTAAAAGTGTAGTCCGAGAGATAGTCTTCAACTTCTTTAGTGGGTTTAATCCCAAAAGAATCAAAGTATATAGATTTATTATATATACAAACCCAATGAGATCCTTTTTCATTTGAATTTTGATAATTTATAATGATATTCTTTGGAGTGTCTTCTTTCAGACTCGACAATTCATCATTCATTAATATTTTTATTTTTAAATTTAAATAATCTGCATAATCTTTTAAATCAAAATTTGTTTTTGTATTTATTCCAAATGTTTTTAAAAAATCTAATATTGAAGGAGTCATTTTATATTTTATAACTTCTTATTTATAACTTCGTATACTTATTAAATTTATCTTTTGAAATTATTCCTTGTTTTAATAATTCTTTAGAAATCTTTAAAATATCAGAATCTAAATTATTATGTCCTGCTTTTTTAGCTGCTAATAGTTTTCTTAATTCAATAAAAAGATTGATTGGGTTTATCTCCTTACCCTTTCCCTGGCCCTGACCCTGGCCCTCTCCTTCTGTGACAATATAACCCCTTTCATTTTTATTTAAATATTTCTTTAAATCTTGAATATGTTTTGCTTTAGCACTACCATGTACTAATTCTATTAAATTTAAATATTTTTTAATTTCTAGAAGATCAACATTCTCTGAGGGATATCCACAAACTAATCCATAAAAATCAACTGTAAATTCAAAATCTAGGTGTTTAGTATTATAAACATTTTGTGAATGAATACGTGATTTATTTTCTGAATTTAAATATAACAGAAAGTCATGTTTATTAATTGTTATTATTTGATATCCTTCAACATTAATATTAAATGTAGGTTTAATTGTTTTACTTAAACTCACATTAATTTTAGGATCAAGTATAAGAGGTTTTATATTTAAATCTTCCAACCATGGTAATTCTTTTAAATCTTGTTTATCTTCCAACTCTTTAAATTTTAAAACTTCTAACTCTTTTATGGCTTTAATTGTTGGTCCTTGTTGTTGTTGGATTACCTCATTTAATATTATAGATTCAGCGTGTTGAGTTGTATCTTTTTTATTATATTTATCTTGTTCTGATTGTAATTTTTTTAAAAGTGCTAATCTTTCTTCATATACCATTTTAATGGTATTAAAAATGGTATCATTTTGGTAAAGGATCCGTTGGAAAGGGTTTCAAGTATAAACCTTTGCCCTGGCCCTTCCCATTTTTAATTTTACAAAGACATCCATTCTTTAAAGATTTACATATTTTTTTAAAATCATCTTTATCTTTTGAAGATAAAGATTCAGATGATGAAATTTGATTTTTTAAAAAATCATTTAAACCACGGCCTTTATAAGGATCAAGATAAAGACCTTTCCCTCCCTTCATTTTCTCGATTTCAGTTTGTAGTTTTTCTTTTTCTAGGTCTGTCTTTTGAGATTCTTTAGCTTTTTGAACTGTAGTTGCAATTCCTCCAGCTATTCCAGCAGCACCTGATAGTCCGGCAATGATTGCAGGTATTAAAGCCGCCAGAGGAAGAATCCCTCCTTCCTTTAGTTTTTCTTTAACTTGTTCTTTTACATGTTTTCCAATAAAATATTTTTTACCAGAGATTACTACTGATTTATTTTTATTTGAATTTATTAATTCTTGCAAAGATTCCTCTGTAGGGTTTTGTGTTGTCATTTTATAATAAATAAAAATGGATACTTGGAAACCAATTTTAAATAGACATAAATCTAAATTTAATAATAAAGTATTTCCTGATAATTTTAGATGCTTAATTATTGGATCTTCTGGATGTGGATAGAATGTTCTTCTTATGAGAATGTTATTAGAAGATGGTTTTTTGGATTATAATAATTTAATCTTTTATTCTACAACCATTAACCAACCGGAATTACAACTTTTGAAATGTGGATTTGAAAATAAATTAACTAAAAAAGCTATAATTGATATTTTTAAAAATCAACATACATATCCCGAAGAGGTTTTTCATCCTTGTGATATGGTTGATTGGTACAAGGAAAAGATTTTAGAATCAGATATTAGTAATAAAAATGATTATATAGGGGATGGAATCCAGATCTTATTCTCTAATAAACCTGAAGATGTTTTACATTGTGATTTACTTCCTAAAGATAAAAGAATCTAGTATATTTGATGATGTTGTTAACATGAAAAATCAAGAGATTCAAAAGAGTTACTTTACACGAGGTAGACATAATAATTGTAATGTTATTTATATATCTCAAACATATTATGCTTTAGATAAAAACTCTATAAGAAATAATTCTAATTGTTTTATATTTTTTAAATTAGACAAGCGTGATAAGAATATGATTTATAATGATTTATTTTCAAATGTTGAACCTGATAAGAATATGTTTGATATGTTTGTTGATAATCATTGGAAAGAAAAATATAATTATATTTATTTGGATAGAGAAGAAGCTGAAATATGGAAAAGTTTGTTTTAAGGCTTGTCGACTTAAAAATCTGTTTTCTGTAGTTCATTATTATAAATCTACCTAATATTTTTTTCATTATTTAAATCGATGATACCATATGTTATTGGAGTTGTATAATGTATTTTATTTATAATAAAAATTTCATTTGTCCATTTTGCTGTGAATCCTTTTTCAAATTTATTTTTATATTTAAATATTCTTACTCGGTCACCAATTTTAAACTTTGGTTTTATAGGGGTTGTATCAACAATAACATCATTTTCAATATTTACCACTTTAATGGTTTCAGGCTTCATGGAAGCATTTAAAGGTGTTAATTTTATAGAACTATGTACATCATTATTATATTCATTTACAATCTTTTGTAACAATTCATTGTTCCATTTTTGTTTTCCAATAGCAGTAAAATATTTCCACATTTTATTTTTTAATGTTCTATTTAATCTTTCAACTACGACTGCTTTTCCTTCGTTTTCTGTTGAATATAATTTAATATCATTTTCATTTAAAAACTTTGTAAAAACTTTGTTATAAAATTCTGTTCCTTTATCACACCATAAATATTTTGGAATTCTTTGATGTTGTTCAAATATATTTTCAAATGCTTCTGTAATAGAATATCCTGTTTTATTTTCTAAACATCTTGCAAAAGCAAATCTTGTATATAAATCTATTACTGTTAAAATTATTTTATATTTTTCAGGGTCTGATGATTTGGTTGGCATAAAGACTAAATCAGCAGACCATGTTTGATCTTTTTCATGTACTTTTTTTTTTTCTAAATTCATGGTGTAATTCGTTGGCATATTTTATTTCTGATTCTGTTGGGGTTTGTAAACTAGTCTTGGCTGTACTCTCGAGGGATCTTTCAATCTCTGCTTGTTCGATAATCTTTTTATTAGCAACATCTTTTGCTTTCCTAGGAAGTCTTGCACCCATGGTGATCGGACTGTGTCCTAAGCCTATGAAAATCTTACCTTTCATTGCTAATTTAACTAGAGCTCTTTGAATCTTTTCCTTGCTTGATGGATTTTGTATATTATTTAAATCATGTATTAAATTCACATCAGCAACATGTCTATCTCTAAGATCTTCAGAGTTGTAAGCAATGTCATGTTTAAAGCTGCTTGATCAATTCTATTTATTGGTTCTTCTCCTCGTTTAGGATTATTATTTTCATCTAATCTAATATCTAATCTTGTTCCTGGCCCAGTATAATTGTGACGGAATAAATGTCTTTCACCTGGATATTTTTCGTAGTAAAAGGTTTTAATATTGAAGATGTTGTTTTTGAAGATTGTAGATCACCCCCTGAACCCTTTCCTCCTATGCCCTTTCCTCCTATATGTTTTTTAGTTTTGAGATGACTTGCTTTGTGATGTCTTGTAACTTGACAATTACAAGTTTCGCATCTCCAATATTTACTCATTTTAAAAGTTTTTTTATGGGGGAATCTACTTATGAAGAATCTCCCCTAACATTTTCAATAATTGAAATCTTTCCACCATATAATTTCATTTCTATTTTCTTTTCTTCTAATATTAATGTATATACTTAGCTTTAAAATTAGAATCCTTTGTTACATGAAGTGTAACATCAACATTATTTATGGCTAGGCGATCATCTTGGTCTGAAACATTTATACAAAAATATAGAATATAAATTTTTGAAATCTTCTAAACTTAATTGCGGTTCAACTTTGAAATCATAACATGTTTCAATATAATTTAGATATGGGAATATGTTTTCATTATTTTCAATATTAAATTCCATTCTATTTATTGGATAATAAGAACTATTAATTGAATTTGGATTGTTTTTAAATTATCATTTCCAATCTTTTTGAATAAACAAGTTGTTATTTTTTTTGAAATGATGGATCTGTTTCTTTGAATCCAATCAAGATATATCTTGGTCGGTATGCTAAATTTGCCACCTTTATAGAATATGTTGAACCCTCTGTCATACTGAATTCACTACAGATTCTATTTAAATAATTTACATTTATAGATTTGTTGGAATTTAATCTTTCAAGGAGTTTGATTTCAGAATGTGGATTTAATGTCCATTCAGGTATATGCAATTCAAGTGTTGATAATTTTAATTTAGCTTTTGTATCTGCAGCTCCATAGAACAATCTTTTATCACCTTCTAGTCTATTACAGATGAGTTCTATAAAACATTATGGAGCACCCGGTTATAGTTTTGAAGGAATCCGAACAAGTGTTTTAATTCAAAATAACCTTCAAATTTTTTCAACTTATAAAGTTCAGCTCTTTTATAGTAAGCATAATTTATATCTAAACCATCTTTATCTAAATCTCCTTTATTAACATCAGGAATCCAACCTGTTAATTCACCATATTCATTTTTATAATCACAACCAGTCAAAATAAATTTAACATTGTAGAATATACTCCTGGATGTAAAACAGTTTCAATTTCTGATGATCCTAGTTTTAATCTTATGTTGGAGAATAAATTTGGAAAGAAATTGTTTTTCTAGGGTTATATCTTTGTTTGCTTCAATTTCTAATTCAATTTTATAATATAATTTGGCATTACAAATATCTATTGGGTTTGATGTTTGAAGAGATTTGAAAAACTATATCACCCCTACGATTTAAGTTTGCAATAGATCCTGAAGTTGGCGAGATTTTTAAAATATCATTTTTTCTTGATTTCATGAGTAAATTCTTTATTATAATCAAGATTTAATTTATTTTTTTCTTGAATTTTAAGATTATATTATTCATTTTTATAATAAAAATTTAAAAAATGATAAAAATCCGAACTGCGATAGCGCAGTGGGCTAGACTGGCACAGTGGTTCAAATGGATAGCGGTTCAAATCCTAACTACGGTTAGTTTTTTTTTAACATAAAATAATAAAAAAAATTTGAAAATAATATTGAAAATGGTGTGGGTATCTTAGATTTATATTTTATTTTATTTATTTTTATTTTATTTTATTTATTTTATTTTATTTTTTTATTAATTAAAATTTAAAAAATGACAAAAATCCGAACTCCGATAGCGCAGTGGGAATAGACTGGCATTGTGGTTCAAATGCTAGCGGTTCAAATCACGTCTCTGAGGTTAGTTTTTTTTTTCAACATAAAATAATATTAAAAAATTTGAAAATAATATTGAAAATGGTTGTGGGTATCTTAGGAAATAAATCTTGTTTATTTTATTTATTTATTTATTAATTAATTAATTTTTTAAACATAAATATGAAAAAAAAAACTATTGAAACGGGTGATGGTGGCGAACCGGTAATTATCGCCACCAGTCTTTCGAACACCCCGGATCGATTCTATAATGTGCACATTTATTTCTTGGTTGTTTTCGGACCTCTTTCGGATTCGCTTTCGAATTCATTTGTACTTTCGAGCAGCACACTTAAAACGCCGATGAAATCGACTTCGTGAGCGAGAAGCGAATAATAAGGTGTGCTGCTATTATCGAATTGATTCTGATATATAAGTCTGGCCAGCTTGTATATTGGAAGAGATTTGATAAACGAAAGAGGTTGAAATAAAAAAAAAAAAATGATCCGGATCAAAAAAAACTGTTGAGAGGACAGTGAAAAAAAAAAAAAAATACCACTGTCCCTCTCAGAGCAGTTTTACTATTTTCATAAAATTTTTTATTCTTCAAGATTAAGATTTATAAAATTATAAATTAGTCAAATAGCAACTTGCTAGTTGACATCCTCAAGTACTGTGTTTATATCCCTAACGACCGCAAGTCGACAAACGTTTTTTTCATAGTTTTATCAGTATTTTTTTCCCCGTTTTATAGCCTTAAATCCATATTTTTTAAATCTTGCAAAATAAAGCAAAATAAAAAATATGCGTTTTAAGGGTTTTTTAGTGTTTTTTTTATACGTTTTTTAGGGGCAAAATGGCCATAAAAGATGAAAACAGTGGGAGGCCTGTGTCCAATAGGGTAATATCCCCACTACTTATATGCATAATTCTCGTAAGAAACATTATCTTTTTGAAAAATAATCATAATCACACGGTCCGGATCCCTGCAAATTACAACAACCTCTCGCTCGTTTCTGAAAGTCACAGTCACTACTCCACGTAAACCACTTTTGCCAAGGGCACCAATTTTGAAAATTACAAGGAGTTCTGCAATTCTTGGAGAAAATTATAAATATTTTAAGTCTCTTTAAATGTCGACCACTGTATGATAAGGGGGGAATGAATTTTTCCATTACAGAAACAATTTTCGCGAAAAGTATTGCAAACACGAGCTTCGTAACGATAACAACTAGGAGTTCTCGACCAATTCGACCAGTAAGTTTTAAACAAGAAATAATAAATAAATAAATAAATAACAGTTTTTAACGAATTGTTGCCTGGATAAAGCAACCAATCCGGCAATAATTGCCAGGACAATTTTCTGTCATTTCATTGGTCACTGTTTAACGAGTGACCATGGCAACACCCATTTCGGATCTAATACCAATAGATGGCATAATTGCCATTTGATGATTGCCGATTATAGGCTGGCTAAAATGGCATAATTGCCTTAGAAGTTGACGAGGCAATACCGATTAATGAAATCGTTTTATTTAATGATTATTTGCTATTTGAGATACCACTTTATTTAAACAAAAGTTTGATTTTAAACAAAATTATCGGAATGGGCTGATTCTTGTCGAAATTATAAATCTCATTATTCATGTTTGAAAGCATCGGGATTTTCAATTTTCCTTTATTTTTTAGACTATAGATGAAATATACTCAAAAAAAATTTAATGAGCGGCATCCAAACTCTCACACATTGTTTTTGTAACTTTGTTGCACTCTCAAACATTGTTTTTGTAACTTTGTTGCACTCTCAACGACTTCAGTCAAAGTGTTTTTGGATATTCGTTGGATTTAGTTGCAACATGCATGTTGATGTCAGTTCCCGGTGATATGTTTCAAACTGTCGGATTTTTTTACTTTTAGAACGTGAATGTCTTTCTGATCTTGAGTTGATGAGTTTGGATTTGGGGCATTAATTGTTTCTGCTTCTTTGGAATCACCGCCAGTTGAAACCATGTGACTTTAATGTTCCGGTGTCTATTTTAGGGGTTCCACTCGTGTCTGTTGCATCTAGATCTGTGTGCCACGGAATTGAAATCCGCCCTGAGATCTTCTAGCCTGTTACTGGAACGAAATTGAAAAATATAAAGTTGAACAAAATGATAGAGTGAATTTTTTGGATCCCTTTGAATTTCGGGAAACGTGTCGCTCCATAAAGAGATGCTTTTGTCACTAATTACTGCATCATTTGCTTCCAATTAATTTATTCCACATACTCATCCACCTACAAACCAA
>CAUHTR010001849.1:52903-69271 GCA_959609185.1 Schmidtea polychroa | reverse complement strand
ATTCAGTGCTTACAACGAATGTAGGAAAATAGAAAAATTGTTGCCCAATATTCTTGGTGAATTGTAACACTTTCAACTATATTACTACTCAAAAATACAAAATTAATTTCTAAAAGAAATCAAATAAGTAAAATTCAGTACATTTATTTCTATTAAAAAAATTACCATCAAAACTAAATTTAATCAAAATATTTCAAGTTATAAAACATTAAAAACTACAACTTTCTTATAATTTAGGCTTCAAGATACCAACAACTGGCTTTTTCAAAAATTCTTTCCAATATTTCGGTCTTTCAAAAACTTTTTTAGTTTCTAACATAGCTTGATATAAATGCTCATAGACCTGAAATTTAAATTTCATTTTGAAATATTTAACCAAATATTTAAAAAGAACGAAAAATAATTATAATGATAATAATGATGATAAAGATAATAATAATAAATAAATAAATATAAAAATAAAATAATCATAAATAATCAAATTCACTTGAAAAAAGTTGTGCCGAATATCAAAAATATATCGATATATTTACTGATTCATAGTCAAGTTTTTAATAAATAAAATATCAATTGAAAAGAAATCAGAGGTGAAAATTGAAAAAAGTTCTTATAATAAAATAATCACAGTAAAGATTTAATTATTAGAAATAGCCACTAAAATATACATTTTACAGAAAATATATAGATATTATAGATTTATTGAACAAATTACGAAATAAATATTATTTTAAAAAAAATTTAAATAATCAATTTTTTTAAATAATATTCAGAAAAAATAATTATAATTTTAACCATCAATCTATATATTTAAAATTTTTTTGAAATAGTTATACAATTTACCAATTTAATCTTCAATACATTTAATTAATAACATAATACCTTTGAAAACGATACTCTCACATACTTCTCACATTTAACATGCAAACTATTTAAAACATCTAAAACACACTTATTCATTGTATTTTTCGGATTCAATGATCATAAAAGTAAAGTTTCACACTTTACACGTTCCCTATAATTAATTAAAAAAATGTTTCAGTCAACAGTGTTCAAGAACTCGAGTATAGAAGTCTCTCAAATTAATGTGGCGTTGAACCCATTATATGTGAATTGATTAACCAAGAAATTTTTAAAATAATATTTAATAATATAATAGTGTATATATATTCAGCAGTTTATTTTACCATTTGTTTGAAAATAATAATTATTATAATGGTGTAAAAATTTTTTTACGGATGTCTAACATTAAAATAATATACACATTAAAGGCTTTGTGATACCCAGTGCAAATCCCAATAGTAGACTAGTTTCGAGCTTTTGGCTCTCATCAGTACTATGCAGGAGACGCGAAAATTTATCTTCGCGCCAGGTAAGTATACGATATTGCTGATTCAACTCTATTGCATACTTTCCCTGGTACACTGGAAATCACATCACTTGCAAATTAGCTAATTCACAGAAAAAATATCAGCAAACTTGCAAACATGGCGTATGAAAAATCATATTAGCCTCTTAGACACCGTCTATACACAGAAACTGTTTACAAGTGCATCCGTAAACCTTAATTATTTTAACTTCTAATGGTATTGTATTGCGTCTCCTGCATAGTACTGATGAGAGCCAAAAGCTCGAAACTAGTCACCTATTGCGATTTGCACTGGGTATCACAAAGTTTGTAATGTTTATATTAATTATTATTATAAAAATAATGTCATAGTTATTAATAATTATTTGAATGAAAAGTATAATATATATTTTTTACATTTAAATTTAATTGTTATCTAATCTTTTATTTACTTTTTCCAAATCTTACAGCAAGATGAAAAATGACTCTGAAATGACTAGAGCAATTTCAACCATTGGACGAATTGAATATATAAATAAAACAATTTTATAATTTCAGTGGAGTGTTGGAGATGTTAAAAAATTGTGAACTAATTTTACAAAGAGTATTCAGAGTAAAATAATGCGAAGTCCCGCAAATTATTAAATTTTAAATTAAATTGAAGCATGAAGAGAAATAATTATTAGTGTACGTATTGCTCTCTTCAATGAGACATCAACGGTATACGTTGAATTTTTAATAAATTAATTTTAACAAGTTTGATGTCTCTTAACAAGATCTATTTACAAATTTTCGGCAAAACATTTATCAACATTTATATAATTAAATTAAGTGGATTAAAATTTCATTAAAACTGGATATTTTAATTAGAATTAAGTTAGGTTTACTAATAAAATGACAAAATAATTTATTTATTATAAAATATTTTGATAGTTTAAAATCACATTATATATTTAAACTTTAGAATTTATTACATTTCAGCATTATTTTAGATGATAAAATGATGAAATTCTATCATATGACATTTATGAGTCCAAATATTCCAATAGTGGCGTTGAAATTTGTAATACAATAATACAAAATTTTCTATTATCAAGTTCATTCATTTTTTAATACAAAGCTTATTTTCAATTTCTTAATTTTATATTATTTTTATTTTATGTAAATAATATTTGAATATGCGAACGTATATTACACAATATCAAAACAAAATTAATTTCATTGCATCCAAGCTAGATTCTTCAGAATCCTATACTCTTATCCTATAAGACGCATCTTGCGTTTGTATTCATTTTATTCAATTATGCTTTGTATTCAATTAAATATTTTATTTCGCTTTCTGGTTTCCGTGACACTCTTTATTGGTCGCACTTTATTCCATCGAAGAAAATGTAATTCAATTGAATTACATATAACATACTTTTAATATTATCCTCCACGATCTTCGATTTTATTGTGTTCTTTGTATGATTATAATAAACAACATAACATACAATAGAAAGAGTAAGTGACATAGACAATGGAAATCTTGTTTACCCCCCATACCAAACTTTTAATGAGTATGAGTAATTAGCTTCTAATGATTAATATTTATTTCATTTACTACAAAACTTTCTTAATGCAAAATGTATCTAATATATAAAGATGAAAGTTTGTTTGTTACCCGTAGAATTCCCCATCGTTGGACCTAGGTTGCTGAAATTTTGCATGTGACCATCATTTGACTTGGGACAGGTCATAGGCTATGTTTTTTGCACCAGAAGGAAAAACCAAAAATATAGTCTATCGACAAGCTTTATCATAAGTGATATATAAATTATATGTACTTTTTTTAATTAAATTTTTATGTATTTTTTAAATTATTTTTTTTTAATGAATGAATTGAAAATAAATTTCTTTATTTTGAATCTGTTTACTATTTTTTTAAATCGTGCAACGCAGGGTACCCCAGCTAGTTAAGAATCAAAATGGCTTAAATTTGCACTTCCGTTAGTAGTTCGATTCGAAACATTTAAAGTCAACAAAAAGTTATTAAAAATAAGGATGCAAGCCGTAGCGATTGAATAAAAAATTTTACTTTAGTTTATGCAAAAACCATCTAAGTCGCAAAAATTATTTATATTATGATCCTAGCTTATGATTTCCATGTCAATTGAATTTAAGAATTACATTATAAAACTTCAGAGAAATTTGAAGTTGTAACTATTTGCAATAACTTCATATGCATTTATTTGAAGACTACAGAGTGAAAAATAAAGTATCAGACACTAAGTTATCATAATTAAATCATCAAACTATTTCCTTTGCGAATTTAGAAGTGGTTCTGACTCGGGACTTTCCATAAACTTTAGAAATGTTATCTTGATACCCACGAAAAATAGAATAAAAATTAATTTAATTTTGTTTCAACCGTTTAATAATAACTTAGTTTTATTTCAATTGTTACGTCCGGGAATCTAATCTATTTTTAACTACGTAGTGACCATTTGGTATTGGATTTACTTAATTTATTTGGTTATATTTCATCTATTTTCAATTTTATGATATTTTTATGGATCAAAACATTTTAATTATACATAAAATTTCGATACATCATTTAATAAATGTTTTTAATAAAACTCGACTTTCATCAATAGTAACATTCCTCAGAAATTCGTGTAAAAACGTTAAAAAAGATACGTTTCCTATATTAAAATTGGTGATAGGTTCCGAATTATCCGAAAATAGTGTAAGATGAAATAAAAAACTATAATTTGTTTAAAAGCCATGTAAAAATGTGAAAACTGTTAAAGTTTTGATATGCACAGAATAATATATGCATTATTTGTAAGAGCAATAAAACAATTTATTTCTATTCAAAATTATTTTCATAAAAATTATTTTCAAAGTAAAATCTTTAATCTTTTTCACTTATGATCTTTTTAAATTTAATATTTTTTTTCATATTTCACATAAAATTTCACAATTACAGACAATTGACCAAGCAGTGCTGAAAATTTGTGTCAAATATTAAAGAAAATAACAATTGATAGTCTAACGAGAAAAGAAGAATCATTTTTTTAAAGGATCGATAGGGAAAAAGAACCACAAACGTTGCTAGGTTAGATTATAAAGATTTGTAAATTACCTATAAATGAATTAATGACGTCATTGTGGTGAATTCTGTTTATTTTTGACACCTATTAATGTTTTCATATTAAACATACAAGATAGAAATATAGTTCAGAGGAAAAGAAGTGAAAAGAGAATAAAATTGCTCTAGATTTTAATAAATAAAATTATAAAATGAATAATTTTAATAAAAATACATTGAAATTTATTTTTTATTAAAATATGGCTAGTAAAATAAGAAAATTTAAAAATACTTGTCCATTGGAAACTCCCAAAGGCGAATTTATCATGAAATCAGAAAACCCAAAAGAATCAACCAGACTAACAGCGTCCGGTTTCAATTCATGACATAGTTGAAGGATCGTTTGCTTAATGATTTCACCGGATTTCGATTCATTAACAAATCCATCTATTTAGACAATGATGTTTAATAAAGATACTCAATATATTTTCTGCATTATTCTTACTAACATTGATAAAGAATTCCAAGGTGTTTATCTAAACACCATAATCCATATAGAGCACTAAGTCGTTGAAGTACTGGAGCCAGTTGTTTGGGTATACTTGGACAATGTACAAACCGATCAAACTTTTGTATTATATATCTCTAAATTATGTAAAAATCGTAAAAATATTTCATTTTTAATCAAAGCCACAAAATTAAAAATTTTATTTTTTCAAAATTCATATCACTTTTCAACATTATTACTAATAAATTAAATCAAAATAAATGGTCAGTTTGTACAAAAAATGTAATAATGTTTTTCAATTATAAATTTTTTCCTTATTGAACTCCCACTTTGACATGACAATCATATCTAAATTGTTTGACACAAATGTGAAAAAAACCTAAATAAAAAAATAATGGGGAAGCTAAGTTTGATCTATAAAATAGGGTGAGATAATATCTTAATAGCATCTAGCTTTGAGTCATTTTCAAAATATTTATAACACAAATTGGTAAAAATGTACAAGAGTTCCTTAAAAATATTAGGAAGTTTCGTTAAAAATAAAAATTTTAAATCAAGAAAATAAGGTCGGTTTCTTTATCGGAAACGAAATTTCACTAAGTGTAATAGGATTGATTAATATGTTATATCAATTAAATTTTAATGTGGTGGAATGAGCAAGGTTATAGATGCGTATTGACTACCATTATGGAGTAAGATATACTTCAAACTCTATGTGAATCCGCCAATTAATAGTCATCAATCTCCTGGTAGATATTCACGCAATCCTAGATGAGGAAGTCCAGAAATATCAAGACAAAAACTTTTTCTTGACTGAAATATCATAGAAATGTTTATTCTCCGATTAGATAGGTTGTAATTTTAACTAACACGAGGAAGTTCTTGTCATTCAACATTGACGCCAAAAGTTCAATGTCTCTGAGATAAATTACGATTTCATAATAAGTCATTAAGCTCACGTTTGGAGAATAACTAAGATGAATAATTGCCTCCATATTCACTTTCATTTGCTTCGTTTGTGCTAATCAGGCAATGAAGTAAATACTGAGATATTAATGTCTTCATTGTATTGAATAGGTCACCTAATAATTTAATATTGCCCTAAATTGAATTTAACGCTGTCTAATTAGCCTTAGAGACCCGGTAATTCAATAATTAATTAATTGGTTTGGAATTATTCTCGAAGATTCAGATCACTACAAAATCGTTGCAGGATGTGTCGTAATCATAAGAAAGTATCCTGAAAGATAAAAGAAAATTGAAGATATAGAGCAGAATATTGTTTTGTTAATATTTTTCCAGTTATTTGCAATTACGTTCTCATTATTACTATCGTTAGAAATTTTATTATTCATATTTATTCTGATTTTATTTGTTGACAATCAATTGAACTTTCATTTGTTAACGACATCAAACTAATGGGTAAAGAAACATAAATTATATGAATTTGAAGGATAAATATAAATAAAATTTACTGTTAATTATTTCAAAAAACATAAAATGAAAATCTCTTACCTCGATATAGCATAGCGATAGATTTTTACAAAAAAATATCTGACTATTATTTCGTGCTTCAAATTTGCTATCTCCAGCCTTAACTCGTTCATCAATCTTCTTTAATGACTCAATTAGAAGTTTCGAAACTAACCAATCGTATGCAACAGTCCATTCTAAATAGTGCAAGTCCAGGTAAAACAATAACATTATATAAAATATATGTAGTTTTTCAAATAATTTATATAAGGGATAATAAAAACAGCTGATTCCAGATAGTTAATACAAGAATTAAGATTGTTTTGTACTTTTTATTATTATATGACTGACCTATATTACTGATCTATGTATTTTTTAAATTCATAAATTTTCAACCATGTTTTCTTAAGACTAAACATTAGAAAAAACAATAATAGTGCTGAAAAATAAATCATTTACATTCATCAATGGTGGAAATTAGAAACTTTATTGATTAAATTAAAATTGTTTACAATTTTTTTAGAATATAGGAAAAATGACATAATTTGAGGACTCCAGACAATCAAAAAAAAATCACACATGCAGGCATTACATAATATACGGTAAAGGTTAGGGAAATCAAATATCCCATTATAATTACATCACAAATAATATAATTTTTATTATTAATTGTCCTTAAAATAGGCAATTGCGTTAATGGTCAATTCGAAATTAACATATTTTTCTGTATAAATCAGTGGTGGCCAATCCAAATCAATCGAAGGGCCAAATTTTCGGAAAAATACTATCACGGGCCACAATAAATTCATTTAAATAAATATAACTCGTTTTTACGATTCAAGTAAACTTAAAATCAATTTTTTAAATCAAAAACATGCTTAATTCGAATATGAATTCTAAAAAAGACAATTATTGATTTGATGTTTAAAATTGTATCCTGGGCCACATCAAAACGCTTCGCGGGCCACCGGTTGGCCATGGCTGGTATAAATAATGGTTCAAATGTTTGCAGTAGTAATTTATTGCTTGTAGTTCTATTCTCGTTATACAAAGTCCTTTCATAAATGTTCAAAGCATTAGACCCATATGCAATAACATGTTCACGTCCACAATTATTCTTCTGATAAAGTGAACTTCTGATTGTATCGAATGTTAAATTAGTATCCAACATAAACACTCTTCTAAAGTCTGGGAATACCAATGGCGTCGCCATAATCAATGTCTGTTTCATTTCTTCGAATGCTTTATGACAATCATATGTCCATATTAATTTTTATTATCTTTTCTAAATATACCTTCAAGTGTCCTTGTTTTCTTTTTATATTCCTTATTTAAATCGTCTGGAGTAATTACATATTCCTCAGAAACTTCGCGCTTTTTCCACGAATTTTGGTTTTTATGTAACCAATTATTATTATTTACTGCATTACTTTTATTTTACTTTGATCAGTTCGGATTCCTTCGTCAGTTAAATGTCCTAGAAATTTGACTTCTTTTTTCAACATTTGACAATTTTCTGAGTTAATACTTAATTTCGTACTCGTGATATTTTTTAGCACATTTTGCAGTACATTATAATGTTCTTCTAATGTTCTCGTAAATATTAATATATCATCTATATATACAATTACTCATTCTTTCAGTTGGTCTTTTAAAACTATAGTTATTGGTGGGTGTCAATCCCGAAACAACATTATGCATCCTTTGTCATTATTATTATTATTATTATATTATTATTATTATTATTATTATTATTATTATTATTATTATTATTATTATTATTATTATTATTATTATTATTATTATTTAAATCAATAAAGTGATAATTTAAGCCTTTTGCAGCGAATAATGTATTTAATGAAAAAATTTTCAACTATAAGATAGTCCTTGTCATACATTATTTGCAGCAAAAGGCTTAAATTATTACTTTATTGTTTTAAATAATAAATGCTGCTACCAAGAAATCATCACTTAATACTTATTATTATTATTATTATTATTATTATTATTATTATTATTATTATTATTATTATTATTATTATTATTATTATACTTATTATTATTATTATTTATCATGCTAAAATATTGCATAGATATAAGTAATGTATAATAAATAAAAATCCAAAACAATCACCTCTTGACAAAAGCAGTTCATTAGAGCAGTTGGATTTAAATTTAAATTTCAAGTTGTTATCAACATTAAAAAGAAAATCCATAGAATTATATGGAAAACTTGTTGTAGTAAATTCGGAAGTTTTATTGCCTATGGCTTCATAACATTGTATGATATAATTGCTAGTTTGTTGAAGAATAACATTATTGTCACCTTCGTAAGTACAATTTGTATCATTATCATTACTAAAATATTAAATAGTCAAGAGTACATTATAGAACTTTAACTAATACCGAATTTGACCAAGTCGACTACAATGTAAATACCCATGTCCACCACATGCCTCCCTGCATTCCTGCGCACAGTATTGAGCTGTCCAGGTTGATAAAGCTTTGGAAGCACAACTCAAGGCATGCATTTCTTTACCACGATCATTTTGGTCCTGGGCTTTTCTGTTTTGAAGATCAGCTTGGAATTTTATCATCTCCAGCATTATAAATTCTGAGAAATGATTGATGGCATAGGTAGCAGCAAGATAAGGAAATAATCTATATTGCTTGAAGTGAAAGACAATTAATATATATTATATTATTATAAAAAATAAAAGAATAAACATAAATTTAAATACAAAAAGGCAATATTAACGATTTTTCATAATTTATATTAAAGTATACGTGGATTTGTGCCAGAGAACAAAGGTCTCAAACTTGTAATTGAAGGAGAAAGAGGTTATCATAAAATAGAAATTATGGAGGAGAGTCAAAGTCAATAAATTTAATTAAAACATTTACTTGTTTGCACAATTAGGTTTTAAATTAAAGAATATAAAATGTTATTTTATTACTTGAAAATCATTTATTTTACATAAAACTTATTTAATAGGTAGCCTGTTTTTGCTATGACACTGCAGTAGCCGTTTTTAATTACCATAAATATAAACGAGAATGGTATAACATATTTAAAATACCAATCGGTATCCAAAAATGAGATTCAATAATAAATTATATTTTCTGCATTAATAATTTTATTGGCTTAAGAATGAAATGCCGGTTAAATAATAATTGTTACTTTTCCACTTATATTTGACTCTGAATGTTCAAGCTGTAAATTTCCAACGATATATTAGTTTATTATTGATATCACAATTTAACAATATCTAATTTTAATTGAATTACAGCAAAAATTCCTAAACCACAAATAATATTGCATAACTGCTACAATAGCAAGTCTAGAGTTTGATCATTGGACTAGTTACTCGGAGAAACTTTATTTTTATTCTTCTTTTTTATTCTGCTTTTTTATTCTTGGTTCTCTTTAAAATGATAAGGTTTTGTTGATTTCAATAAGTTACTTTTAATACTTTTTTGATAGATTCACTAAATATTTCAATCACAATATTTGCGTCTAATTTTTCTTATCTCTTTATTGTATCTAATACTTTTGTAAAATATTTGTGTCAATGTTTCTTGTCGACCTGTATAAATTAGGTGTTTCTATTCTCAATTAAATAGCCACTTTTAACAACAAGAATATGCTAGAGGAAATAACCAATTAGAGACAATGTATAATTACAACGAATAGCTTTCAGTAGCCAATGATAACAATTACATTACTATTTTTTTTTCAAATTACTCAGTTAACAAAAATTAACTTAACAAACTTGAGTCTGATATTCAATAATTGGAAACTCAACAGAACTATCATCCGGTCCGAATTGCCTTCGTACCGCTGAATATCTTATAGCGATTGTCATTAGCAATTTTAGATTCGCAGCTCCAATACCCGTTATTCCCGCTCTTCCGATGGATAATATTCCAAGATTAGCGCCAAGTCTTTTTGATGAATCCTAAAATTAATATAAAATACACTGTAACTAGTCAAACAACTAATTGACACATTGATATAAAATGATGAAACAATATTAAAATTGTCTTAATATATATTATGCCTTGAAAATTTATATTTTTGTGTATTAGGTTGATCCTAAACATTGTGTTGATTTCTCTGCAAGCAAAAATAAATTTCATTAATCAGAAGATATCAATGTTCTAAAGGGGATTAAGGAAAATATTTTGTATAGAAAGTTTGAAAAACTGTGTAAAAATGTTTCTTGTAAAGATGGCATAGATGACGTTATGAATTGTAGAAAATAACATATTCCAAACATCTCTAAATATTAAAAATATTTACAGTTCTCCGGATAATAATGTGTCAGCGAAAAGCTATTTATATAAACTTATCAAAGAGGTGGAAGACCTGTAAATATTGATGAAGAAAACATTGCAAAAATTGAAGAAAACTGTGTCTAAGAATAGGAAGATCAAACAAGTTGAATTATCTGTGAAACTAAATATTTACAGAACAATACATCATATGTTGGATCAATTGAGAAACAGGAAATCTTGTAGTAGGTTCATTCCAGAGTATTTAACGGCAGAGATTATGGATTGTTAAGATTTTTCTTTTAATGTTATGCTCAAGATTTATTTTTTAATGTTCATTACAAAAATATGCCAACACCCAATTGATGATTTTTCCTATACCAATTTTGGAAACTACTTTTTATTTTATTTTGTAATTTATGTTGTAATAAAACATTAATTTTTAATATTAATCTTTAAGTAATTTGAGTTTAAATTTCATTTATTTAATGCCGTATTAGATATCATCAATTGGACTTTGGTGTACAATCCCTTTATCATGTTGAACAAACGTAAATGCGATTCTAATGATAGAAGACTTGTCAATAATATTAGGACCAAAGTTAAAATTGTAAAATAATATGAAAATATGATCAAGGATGGATTAACGGCTTCGAGGCTCAAGAAATGATACAGAACGATTTGCGTAAATTTCAAAAGCAGTGAATGAGAAAAGAGCTACATTGCAAACACTAGACCAATACTTAAATAAATTGTTTTTTATATAATTATCATTCAGCTTGGATGACAAAGAGAGATAATTAAAAAATATTTTGAAATTAAATAGTCAATTTATTACACAGAACCGTAAAATTTTGGCTATTCTTGATAATTGTAGTTCCCATGCTGTTCCTGACTATTCTAATATTAAATTTATGTTTTTGCCTCCAAATACTACATCACTAATCCAGCCGCTAGATCAAGGAATTATCTACAATTTCAAGTTGAAATATTGACAAAGTTTTTTAAATTCCATTTTTTCTTTAGTACCTGACACTTTACAAGCGAATATTTCTAATTTCAATATTTTAAACGTAATTCAACATGTAATAACTGCTTGAAGCCAAGTAAAAGAATCTACTATAATCTATTGTTTTAAAAAAATGTTTTCATATCATTTAAGACACACAGAACCAATACCTGATTCAAGTTTGAAAGCTGAAGAAACAAGTGTAATAACTATACTTAATAATATGACACAAGATCACTTGACGTCCCTTTGTTAAAACAATATATTGAATGCGATCTTAAATTTAGGTTTGTTGAATTAGGAACACGTGAAATAGCAGATCGTGCGCTTATAAAAGCAAACGAACCAATTCAGCTAGTTGAATCCGAAAGAATATCTGTTATATATATATGTATATATATATATATATATATATATATATATATATATATATATATATATATATATATATATATATATATATATATATATATATATATATATATATATATATATAATATATATATATATATATATATATATATATATATATATATATATATATATATATATATATATATATATATATATATATATATATATATATATATATATTATATCCCCACTACTTGGGTCACTATTGAATTTTTATTGATTTCTTGGGAAAATAAAAATCTTGGACTAGGACTAGGAAATACTCAATTATATTCTTAAGAAATTAATAATTCTCGGAAAATCATAATTCTTGAAAAACAATTCTCGGACTAGGAATAATTCTCAGACTAGGAATAATCATTGATTCAATACAAAAAATGTCTAGTTATGGCAAACCTTGTAACAAATACACGACAAATCTAAAAGAATTTAGCTAAATAAACATTATACACTTCTCAAACATATTTTCTTGTATAATTTTAACCAAATCATTTCCGTGGGGAAGTGTTGTTATTAAATCAGATAAAATACATCTTTTATCATCATAATTATCCAAAGAAGATTTATAGGATTCTTGCAATAATATATCATGTTTCTTAGAATTTAAATTATAAATTAACATCCATTCTCTTTTCAGAATCTGGGTTTAAACAATCTTAATAATCTTGATGAGTTATTTTCTTGCTCACACATTTTTTATCCCTTTATTTCTATTTTCTTCACCTTTCAAACATTTGAGAGAATATTGTTTAGTTCGGTCTACGGACCTCGTCAACAAAGATGACTTTATTGGTCTATTCACATATTACTCTACAAAAAAAATATTTATAAAACACCTCTACAAAATAAATGTTCTCCTCAGGATTCATTGGCATCTGGTTTACCGCCTGGTTTGCCAGCAACATCCGAAGAAGTAAATGAAGAATATCTCGATAAAGTTTTACAGGAGATTTAAAATATTAAAATATTAAGTAAAAATAAAATATAATAAGAAGGAATGATGGAATTGACAAAGAATGATGTCGAGGTTAGAAAGAAGACTATTGAGATGTTAAAGGAATATAAAAATCAATCTTTATTAACTCAGGCTAAAAAAGGAGAACTTGTTGCCATGATTCCTGCAACTCAAAAATTAATTATCCTTTTAATTGATGATAATGGAAATCTATGAGATGAAGTTGAAAATTTACAAGTTGAAAATAATTATTTTAAAAATCGATTAGGATCTGTTGATCAAGAATTTTTAAAGAATTTAAAATGTAATTTTAAACCGATTTTGAATTCCAATGAAGCCAGAAATAGAAAGACAACAAAGAGATTACAAGAATTATTAAAAACACATAAATAATTTTTTTAGGTTATTTATTTTATTAATCAGCCCTTCAATTAAAAACATTGTCCTATCAACAAAGTTTGAACTTAAGGATATCATTTTTCATTATGAAAATTTACAGTTTCATCACCTAAAATTTTTACAGTTTCAAAACCCCATATTTTCATTGTTTTCATCACATCAAAAATTTCTTCCTCAATTTTCTCATGATGAAATCTGATGATGTGTAAGAAAAGTGTCAGAAAAGTGTGAGGAGTGTGTGAAAAGTGTGAGTGTGAAAAAACATGTTTTCTTAAATGCAAAAATTAGAAATTCAATCTAATATTGAAACTATTAAAAAACAATTGTTGGATAGACCTTGAAAGAAGTTAGAACAATAATTAGGAGAAGCTAATTTAATTTTATAATGTTTTAAAAATATAGAAATAAATTATTGGAGTGCTAAATTATCACTACCAGAATCTTGGATTCCTTTACCTTATATTGCAAATTGTATTGTAAATGTAAAAAATAATGACAATAAATGTTTCATGTGGGCTGTCTTGTCTGCTTTGCATCCAGCAAAGAAAATGTTGGTAGATTATCAAATACCCCTTATGAAAACGAATTGAAATTCTGGAATGGATTTAGACATCCAAAAAACTTTGAGGATATTCAAAAATTTGAAAAATTAAATAATTTATCAATTGATCGAGGACAAAAGATAATAATGGGTTAATAGAGATGCACGGATAAATTTATTATTAATAGATGATGAAGAAGAAATAAATTCTTATTAAGTTTGGATTAAAAAATTTCTAAGTTTTATGATAAGTAGAGTTACTTATTCAAGATCAAAATATAGTCATAATATCCTTTTTGTTTATCATATAGTTCGACACTTGAAATGAGAGAAAGACTTTGTAGAGATAATAAACCAACATTAATTAAAATTCTGGAAATTGAAGATTCTAAAATGTATTTTAAAAATTATGGTAAATTATTAAAATCTTTGGGAGTTATATTGGGAGATTTTGAATCGATGAATTTAAAACGAAATCTAATTGAGAAATATGAAAAGATTTTGATAAAAAATTATTTAGAATTATTTGATCAATACTATGATAAGGAAGCAAGAAGAACTTAAAAACTTTTTGATTTCGATTAAAAAATCTTATACAATACTAATGAACCAACAAATACCATCAGCATTTTGTTTATATTTTAAAAGTAATTATCCGGATTTGATTAAATTACAAGAAATATTTTATAGAATAGATTTGTTAAAGATATTAATGATTTAGAACATAAATTATTTAAAATATTAAAAACAGATTACATATTAAACATTTCGGAAAAAAGAATTATAATTTAAAAAACAGGAAAATTTTTAAAAATTATTATCTTGATAAAAAGCCATTTTTTGAAATCAAAGATGATGAAGAGTATGAAAAATTGTTGGCATGTGTTGATAGTCCTTTCAGATTTTCTATAATTGATGAAACTGAATTATATTCTGGCATAATGACTCAATAATGACCTTCCATATGCTTATTTTAACTGGATGAAGCTTATCCAGATAGTATTAAAAAAAATTTAGTTTTTCATATGCTCCAATAAAAAGTCAATACTACCGGAAGAATTGATGGAATGACAAAGAGAAAAAAGAACAGAACAATCCGGTAAAGTAACTAAATTAGTTTGTGATCAAAATGATAAAAAGAATTATCTTGTTCATTATAAATTGTTAAAATTTTATGTTCAACAAGGAATGACAATTGATAAGGTTCATAATATAATTTTTTAAACAAGGACCTGTCATGAGATTATATTCTGGGTAATATACAAAAAGAAAAGAAGCAAAAAGTAACAAGGATGAATTTAAAGTAATGATGTATAAATTAATAAATAATGCTGTCTTTGGGAAAACAATGGAACGAAAAGATAAATATGTTAGTATTCTTTTGTTAACAAATAGGGATAAAAAAAACTTGGAAAAATTTTATCAAGACCAACATTTAAAGATGCAGTAAAATTTTCTAATGATTCGATTTCTGTTGATATAGGAAACTATGTGAAAAAATATAACAAACCTATATGCTTGGGATTTACTATTCTTGAATTATCAAAGGTTCAAATGTATGAAACATTTTATAATATTCATTTACCAAATTTGGAAAATAGAATTTCATTGCATGCTATGGATACTAATTCCTTGTTTTTAAAAATTGATAGAATTCCAGACTATAAAAATATTTATGAAGAAATTGAATCAACTCAAAAATTAAAATCATTAATAAATACAAGTTGAGATCGTTTTACTTTTAAAGATGAAAATCCCGAATATCCCATAATGGATTTTGTTATTATTAGAACTAAACAAAATTCTCTCAAATGTGAATTGTGAAGAAAATAGAAATAAAGGGATAAAAAAATTTGTGAGCAAGAAAATAACTCATCAAGATTACATAGATTGTTTAAAACCAGATTCTGAAAAGAGAATGGATGTTATTGTTAGAAGATGCACGAACACTGAAGATTCTAAAATTTAAACATTGCATAATAGGCAAAAATAAATACAGAATAAATATACGTGTATCTATGTGATTAATGGGATAAACATTATATTGTAATTATTAACAATTTGGATGTGATTAATTTATGTTATTAAGCTGTAATTATATATTTTATTTTTATTGATTTATTGGTTTATTATAATATACATGAACTTTATATTTTATAATAAATAACGGATAGAAAACGATGATATTGACTTATGTATTATAATTGTTGTTTATTATTATTTTTATTATTATTTTATTGAATTTACAAAGATTATAAGGAGTTTACAAGAAGTTTCGGTTTCCGGTTTTCTGCTGTGCATTTATTAATTAAAATATTTCATTTTTTCAGGCTTGAAAATAGACCCCTTTTTGCCTGCCTTCCCCCCCCCCCCCGC
>CAUHTR010001849.1:0-52898 GCA_959609185.1 Schmidtea polychroa | reverse complement strand
CAGTTGCGGCCCGATAGTTACTCTGCTGGGTCTGCCATGGGTTGTATTAGTGATATAATATTTACATAAATATTACATCTTAAAATTTTCAATTTTTACATCCTTGTCAATAAAACTGCTGAATCATACCAATGATATTTTTTCACGGGACAACAATTGTCAAAACATTAAAAACTATTCATTGTCATAAAAATTATTGGAAAAATCGCTTTCGAAATTATGTCAACGAAATATACAAATCTAATTCTGCAAAACAAACAAACGTAATTTAAATTGAAATTCAAAGTAATTTCAACCAATTACATTTTTTAATTTAAAACTAGAATTTTATCGGTTGATAATAAAACTAATTTCCAACAGTCAACACAATTTTTGAAAATCGCCAAATTTAGAATCCAATGCGAATTGTAATATACCACTCCACAAAATAATTGATTGAACGATCTGAGCTTATTTATTTAATGCAGTGCACTAAGTGCACCATGTTTATTTAGTCAACAAAGATTTTAATATATAAGTAGACTGATTTCTCAGTCAAATCACCCAAAAAATAAAGCTTCTAAGAAGAATTGCAAATTCAGAAATTGATATTGCAACATAATTTAGAGTATACCTATTTACACATTCGAGCTTAGGAAGCTGCAAGCATTCACATACACATACACACGCATATATATATATATATATATATATATATATATATATATATATATATATATATATATATATATATATATATATATATATATATATATATATATATATATATATATATATATATATATATATATATATATATATATATATGTATACAACACAAATTGAAATATATTTGAGGTGATTGTTAACTTTATATTTTACAAAATTTGCAATTGTGATAATTAAATAAATTTATTGAACCAGTGTTTGTGTTCTTATTTATATAGGAACCATCAAGTTGAGATTTGAGAACTTCAACATTATTTATAATCATGATATGTCATTACAAGAATCCTATAAATATTCTTTTGATAATTATGATGATAAAAGATGCATTTTATCTGATTTGTCAACAACACTTCCCCGTGGAAATAATTTGGTTTAAATTATTCAGGAAAATAATAATTTAGAAATGTATAATGTTTATTTAGCTAAATTCTTTTAATTTTCTTGTTATACTAGACATTTTTATTCCTAGTCCCCGAGTATTTTTCGATAATTTCGAGAGTCTCCAAGAATTTTCCTAATCCTCAAGTACCCGAGTCCCGAGTATTTTTCATTTTCCAAAAAATTAATAATTTATTTTCCTAAGAATATCGGAAAACCAACTTGTGGAATTTCAATCATTTAAAAACAACAGTAATAGCTGGGACTTCCAATCTTCACAAGTTATTTTCTTTAGAAATTAATAATTTATTTTTCCTAAAAATTAATAATTTATTTTCCCAAGATTCGTTTTTTCCAAAAAATCAATACTTTATTACCCCAAAGATTTTTATTTTCTAAAAAATCAATAGTGACCCAAGTAGTAAGGATATAATACCTTTCAGTTCGGAGGCGAAAGGCGAGAACCCCAGTGAGAGTCCCTGGGTCCTCCCGAGCTGAAAGGTATTATATCCTCAGTACTACTGAAAGCTCCTTCGTTCAATAATTTATAATTATAAATTGTTTATGCTTAGTAAAAAAATTTACTTTCTTATTTTACAATAATTTTTGCATATTTTTAGTTTTCAACATTTTATACAACTTTACATAGTTTTCATAAGCATTGTTAAAAGTGTAAAAATTCCAAATTTAAAGCTTATTTAGTTTAAAAAAAAGTATTGTTATTATAATTTTATCACAATAGTAAAAAATGATGAAAATTTGCACTAACTGTATATGGAGTTATGTACATTCCATCTGCTAGAATGTCACCATTCTTTTTAAATAAAGCACTTTTTGGAATTCGATAATTATTAAATTGTGCAAATCTATTTCAAATTATAATATACTATTAATTAAAACAATAAAAAATAAAACCCATTGTCTAAACCGTTTAATCCAATTTTGGCTCCCATGTCACCAATTAAAACACCAGTATATGTTTTTAAATTACTGGTAGATCGTAAAGGTGTCAAAAACATATGTATTCCGTGATCTTTACCGGACTCCATCGATTAATCTAGCAAAAACAATACCATGTGTGGCTGTCTTACCAAGATTACCAGACCACACTTTAATTGCTTCTAGATCAGGAGTATTTAGTATAAATTCCTAAGAAATAATTACCAAATAACTAATATGTACAAATTATAGAATCTATTTATTTATGTTATAATAAAAAACTCTAAATATTTTTGTGGGTTGGTTTGTTTACCACTTTTCGCTGTTCGCAAAGCCTAAACCGCTGCAACTAGATAGTTAAAAATTTATAGGGACGTAACTTTGATGTCAAGAACTATCAGATTTTATCATAGCACAAAACGAACATTAACATTAATTTCAATAATTTTTTTTTATTTAGGAATCTTGGTAATAGTTTATTTTGTTGAAATTTTTCCTTATTAGGAATAATCATGATATATCAAGCGGTCTTTATTACCCTACCTATGAATATCCATGACGTCGAGGCTAAACCAGATTAATTTGAACATACTTAAAATTGTCAAATTGTCAAAATATTAAATTATTATTTTATATTTCAAAGTTTTGGATAAGTCTATTTTTTAAAGAGAAAATAATATCACTATCAAGACCATAATAAAATTTAAATTTAAAATATATTTATATTTTTATAATATCACAATGTAATAAAAAAAATTTTAACTGAGAAAATACAAAGTAAAAATCATTAATAAAAAATTAGGAGGATTTGGGGAAATTTGGGAATTAGTTAATAATTATACAAAATACTGAGATTACCTGAGATTTTGGATCAAAAGTTGCCGTTGTACGAATAGCTTTAGCATTGCTTCCATGACTGATTTCTGTGAGTGCAAAGCATCCAATTACCTATTTAATATACAAAGTAAGTTCATGGAAATTTTCCAAATTTATAAGTTTGATAAAAAAACACAAAACTAAAACGTTTTATTCTCATTGTCAATTGATGTATTATTCTCAGCAATTTCAAAAATTGAGAATTTCACTATTGTCCCTTTAAACCACTTTTTCTATTCGATATTGAAATTGTTATTAACTTAAAATGTGAATTAATAGAAATCTCGTGTGACTGTAAAGTTGGAATCCCTTAGTTTAAACTTATTTATCCACGGAAAGGATTTCCAAAATTGTTTGAAAACGTGTATCTCATAACAATGAATTCTTCATACAAAGCAAAACTTATAAAATAATAATTCTCTAACGTACATTTTTACAACATTTTAAAGCCACAAATTTTATGCATATATAAAAGAAATGACAACGCCCCAAAATATATGTCGCTTTCAATAAATATATTGTATGAATTAGTTTTAGGTTCCTACATAGATAACTCTGTATAATTGAGAAAAATAAACTCCAAAATTACACATTAGTACAAATGATTTTAATATACTTAATACATTCATGCAATACTCATTGTGTGATACTCTTTTAATATATCCTATTCAATTGTACAATTACTATCTCGACAATTTTCTACGATGCCAATCATGACATAAAATAAATTTGAGATCCTTATTAAAAAGTGCTTCCAAGTTTTGAAAAATGAATCCAACAACTTTGTTTTTGGCATATTAAACAATATTTTAGATGAACTTGGAAAGTTATCTAAAGTTATCCAAGAAAACGAATTATCACCAATGGAGATCAGTAAATATGTTAAATCTGTAGTGAAGAACTTAAAAATTCAATACCAAGTTATGTAGCCAGGTTGTTTAGCGCCCAGGGACAAGATTCATATTTTACGTCACCTAACTCTTAAAATCATTATTTTATCAAATTAAGTAAAGATTATTCGATGTATTATAGCGGCTACTAAAGAGAAGAAACGATGCAAACACGTCAAGTCATATTAGTCAACTAATAATCATTAGCAATATAACATTTATTTTATACAACGTGATACCCATACTTAGATATTGTAGAAAGTTCAAATAAAGTTTATTTTTTTGGATTTGCCTCAGACAAACTGATAAATAATTTTCAACTGACAAGTGCAAGATCACTAAACCGATCTTGTCCCATCAATGAACGGAAAAAGGACAAAATCAGCTTCTGTTTGTTTAAAAAATGTTAACAGCTAGCAATTGAAATCGAAACACTCAGAAAGATTTGCATAAGAAATAATAGTTTTCAAGCCCCATTTTGTCAATACCTAGAGAATAATGCATTTTAGAACCGAATAGTAAAACGTCTCAAAAGTATTGAATTGTGAAAATGTGTTGACTCCTCGAATGTCATTGAGGCTATTGATTTCTTTTTCATCCAGGAAGTATTTCGAAATTATGAAAAATTTAGCACGCGTTTTTTCTTGACTTTTATATAATCAAAATATAATATTAAAATAAAAATTTTATTTTGTAAATTTTTTATTTTGACTATTTTAATATAAAAAACATGCAGAAAAGGTTTGAAATTCTGTCTAATGCCATTTTATATTAGGATAAATTTAATTTTAAAATTTATCAATATTGTTACAAATTTTACAAAATTTTTACATTATATTATTTTAAAATGAAAACTTTTTTTTCAAATTTCACCACTGATTTCTTTTCCATTGTATTTATTAAAAAGCTTGAAGACTATGAATCAGTAAATATTATCGTCACTGCCTATTTAAAGTGAAATTCACTTGAAAAAGGCAGTGCCGAAAATTCGTGAATATCAAAAACATCGATATATTTACTGATTCATAGTCTTCAAGTTTTTAATAAATTAAAATGAGAAGATATTATTATTTTTCTTTAATTTCCTATTTAGGTGTATTCAAATCAGTAATTGATAAATTAAAAAAAACGTGGTTGGATTTAGTCATTGTTTTATAAAGTTTCTAATGTAAAAATAAAACAATTAACTTCGCTTAATAAATATCATTTTTAACGAAATTGAAATGAATATTAAATTCATTTATTATGGAACTAAATAATATGATCAGATCAATGTTCAAAATTTGTTAATTCAATAATTACTAATTTTTATGCGATTTCAAAAGTCAAAAATCTTTGACTAAAATTAATTCTATAAAACTGAGAAAACTAATTTGATTATTTTTCTTGGTACTAAGACGGTGGATAAGGATATTTTGTCATTCAAAGTTAGCAGTAGTACTAATTTTTACTATTTCCAACTAGAATCTTAACAAAGTTAGTTAAGGTTCTAGTTGAAAGTAATAAAAATTAATATATTTGGCAACGAAATTTTTTTTAAATGTTCTTAACCAATGCATATATAGGGAAAATATAAAATAGATGAGAAAACCCTTTATGTCGAACTTGGGTCTACTTCTGCATGGAATATGGTGTGATAATGGAAAGAATATTAATATTAACCTTTGGTTTTTTATTTTCACTAAGGATAGAAAATTTATATAGAAGTTCCAATTTATTTCCTTTCGTTTAATTTCAGATGACAATTGTTCAACATTTTAAAATTTTATTTATACTCCAAAAAACATTAACAAATCTTGTAAAACCGACTTGTCACAACTTGCCGATACAATTGAAAATTTTCTCGTTTAAAAGGAAATAGATGCAAAACTACCTAGTGTTCGGTTGTAATTATATGTGAAATCAGAGTTTAAGCTTGTACAAATTAACTCGGATGAATGAAAAAAATCAGTTTCTCGTATCCTAGATAACTCACAAGAAGTAATATCAAAAAGGTGTTCAATGATAAAATATTGAATATAAACATTGAACAAAGTACATTACTTTTACAGTACGAGGAAATTATTTAAAATTTAACTGGATAAAAATTATCTCAAATAATACGTGGTGTGTTCAATAAGTACCCGGACTAAATGCTAAAAACCATCCAGAACGGTATATTTTAACATAAGAACCACAAAGACATGTAGTCTTTATTTTTCAATAGAAGACCCACTGTAGTCTTCAAACTTCCGCCAGCAATGCAAGTTACAAAAAGACATTTTTAAAGAAAATTGGTCTTTGATTTTTCAAGAAAAGTTCCACATTCTGTTGAAAATCTGCAGCATTTTGATAGATTTCCCCTCACAAATGTTTCCTCACATACCTGAATAGATAAACGTCACTGGGTGCAAGATCAGGAGTGTAGGGAAGGTGATTTGATAAAGATCACCGTTTTCTGAATCACTGCCTTTGTTTCCTCACTTTTGTGGATTGGGGCGTTTTCTTGGAGGATTCATAGTGAAAGACTAGAAGGTTTTCGGCGATTATGTCTACATGTATCCAGGAGGTTGCTGTAGTAAATGAAATTTATTAACAGACCTTTTTCAGTGAAATCCGTACAGATTATGTTATTCTGATTCCAAAACCACTTAATGTACGTGCCCGTGACATAGACGGGCGAACATTATATTTACTTATGATATTTACGTATAGCGAGTTTATAACGTGTTGTTTGAATTGTTTAATTATTTAATTTTTTTGAATTACTTTCTTTATTATATTATTACACAAAATTCAAAATAAATGTGTACATTAAGTACATCAATGATTTTCGATGATATGTTCTAGATCTCATCTTTCGCCAGGAAATTTCCATTCACAACAACATTCAATGAAACTTAATTTGCTTCACAGAAAATTTTGAGAATTAATAGAATGTCTTGCTAAAAGTGAATTAAATTAACTATTAGATGCTTTAAAGTCTTGTACTTTTAACCTATTGGAAAGTTTTAAGTTTTAAAATATCTTCATTCAATTGTATCTTGTTCGCTGATTTTGAAAGCACTTCTAAAGAATATGTATTACGCTTTGTTACGGTCAACAGCGTTATTAGATGTATGTAATTATTTGTGCTACTTTGTCGCCATATTTTCGTGTTTTATTGTGATTATTTGTGGAAATAAAAATCATTTAGTGTTTGAATTTGGATGTATTTTCCATTATTAAGGTAAATAAATAAAAGAAAACTACAGAAAATTGATGCTAAATAGAAAATAAAACATTAATAATTTGAAAATATGAAGATAAATGAAATTGTAAATGAAAACATATCAATGGAGAAAAGTTCAAAATTATAATCAACAGTGATTTGTGCAAATAATTTTCATATTTTATCTATTAATAACTTCTAATTAATTTATATAGCTCCATGTGATTCATTCTTTAACAGAAATCTTTGGGAAAATTTTCCAATAATCCGAAATTTTAGCAGAAATTTTATCGAAACATTTAAAAGGACTTAAAAATGTTATAAAAATAAATGTTTATTGATTTAAATTTTTTAATTTCGTCTCTATTTAATTGTTTTCAAATAAATTAGCCTCTGCTTTCTTCTGAAAAAGAATTTTATGTTCAAATGAAGCAGAGGAAAACTTTTTCATTTCAAAAATAATTATTCGATAAAAAACCTAAATAATTAATTAATTAATTAGTGAAGAAAAAGTAATTCATCTTCACGATTAAAATCATTGCAAGTTTGATAGAATATCTTACAATAATAACTGCGTGTGATTGCGTTGACACCATGTTTACTTTTTTTTATTTATACATGAGCTTCCAAAATTTGATAAATTTGGTGTCATGTGCGTCCGCAAGAATTTTCCCAAGGAGGGAGGGGGAAAAATATATTTTTTCCAAGTAGACAATTTTTCTAGGGGGGAAAGAGTTGAAAAAAATGCATGTGTATAATAAATATTTGGGGCATTATACAAAATAGGACTTTTTTTTCGTTTATTTACAAAATAGAACACTTTTTTATTAATTTACAAAATAGAACTTTTTTTTCATTAATTTAAAAAATAGAACACTTTGTTTAAAATAGTTTTTATACAAATAAGATGATTGGAAATCATCGATCTCCAGATATAATTAATAACATTAAAAAAAACAGGAATCCTGTTTAAATTAATTTTTTTATTAATTATTAATTCCAACATTGTTTGAGCGCATCTATTAAAATGTATTTAAATTAATCGAAAAATAGAATGGTTTGGGAAATTCAGTGGGGTAGGGGTGGACAAGTGCCCCCACTTGCCCCCCCCCTCCATTGCGGACGCCCATGTCTAGTGCACCTATGAAACTTTTATTAAATATGCTTGATACTATCCAATTTAAAATAGCTAATTTTTCCGAGATTATTTAAACCTTTATTACAATCTGAGTTTGAATGTACGGATAACTTTAAATTTGTTTAAATTCGAGTTTTAGTTGAATATGTATATTGCAGATAAGATTATCATTTCGTTTGATGTTTGTAGTTTGTTTACTAGTCAAAACTAGTGACTTGTGTTGCTTATTATGGAATGAAAACAATCTGATTATGTTTTAGAGGACCGCATTCCGTTAAATTCTTGAGTTTCCTATTACAAAATTTTATTTCAATTTGGGAAAACCAGTAGATTATAAAATGTCTAAATTCTGCATCAATCTTTTGGTACCTTAGTGATTGAAAGAGGATATGTCGAACATTGGAAATAGTTTTCACCATTTTACATGACATTTATTAATCTAATTTTGTCACTTTGAAATTCTATTAGGTTATATATATATATATATATATATATATATATATATATATATATATATATATATATATATATATATATATATATATATATATATATATATTGTGTGTATATTTTAATTTGATAGCAAATTTGGTAGTGTTCCCCCTAAAGGAGTGTAAATTTATTTCTCTAACCAAGTTATAATATAAAAAGAGCATGGTATATTGCTTTTTGGTTTTATTGCGGAAATTACTGCTGACTGAAATCATAATAGGACTACTATTGGAAATTAGTAGAGAAAACTTCTAGGTCCACAAAAATAACGTTTAGTTAGTAATGCTATAGTCCAATCAAAAATCAAATAGCGATTTTTACATGAAAATATATCAAAATAGTTCTCATTAAAATCAGCCGCAATATATTTTAAATTTAAAATAAAAAAACTCACGAATAATTCATTCAAAATTAAATGTCATTATTTAATTTAATTTATTATTTATTTATATATAAATATACAATAAAAACCAACATTAAAAGAATTGAGTTTCTCAAAGTATTCAAAATGGTCATCTGATCCACTCATTATGCACGTAGTTCCAAATAGCTATTTATAAAATTAAATAACCATCAGTATAATATAGTAAAATGAATAACTATACTTCATCGTTTATTGAACGTTTTAATGATAACGCCCAATCATACAATCCAATTGTAAGGAGATAATCAATGGCTCTATATGGGTACTCAAAATATTCCATCAGAGTCATAAAGTTATATTCAGATAGCTTTTTGAAACGTTTAAAAGTGATTTCTCTAACTTTTTCGAGATCGGTGATATTATTATTATGTGCAAATAGTGGATCATTTTCAAATGCTTCATACAAAATTTTCTGAAATTAAAAATTGATAAATATCATTGAAACTAGTGCTCATGATTTACCTTGAATTTTATTCTGTCACTACTTTCTAAGAAAAGAATCATATCTTTCCAGTTAAACGATGCATTTTTGCGATAAATATCTAATGGGCCTATTTTAAAATCTGGTAGAATGTTATCAGTTATATTTGTCATTGATAAAGTTTCAATTTTATTTTTACCGTACAATTAATATAAATATTCCGGCAATAACCTGTCCTTGGATAATATTGTTGATGGGTTTAAACTAAATATAATTTATATTTTTAAATATTGAATTTCTTTAGTATCATTAAAAATTAAATCTAAATAATTATTCCTAAAAAATATAAAAATTTCCAGTAAAACTAACATAATTTCAAAATATTTTCTAGAAACTTCGTATTTCCAAAATGTTGGACCAGCACACGAGACACTTATCATGTTAAACGTGTTCAACGAGTATGCACTTCATTTCAAAACTTTTTCAAAAGAATAACAAAATAAAACACTTCTAAAATTAATACGTTTTTTGTCATTTTATTACAAGTTTTCTGCAAAAATATAATAGATGCATTTATCTTTTGTTTGTTGAAGTTCGAGTAGATTGAGTTGATCGAATGTCTAGGGTTAATGGTGTTGGGCAAAAACTAATAAAATAGCCAAGTTGTTTAAATAATGCGAAAAAACAACGACGTAAAATGCGAAAATTTCAAATTGTAAAAGAAAGAGATCGAAAAGATACAATAAATAAAAAAATGCAAAAAAATGTAAAAATAATTAGCTAAACAACACTCAATGTATATTTGTAATCAATTTAGTCTAAAATATAATTTTCAAAACTCTGAATATCGCATTAAAATGCCTAAAATAATTGTTCAATAAGTCTCGCTGTAACCGTTCTGGTTCTGCAAGTTCTGCAACAATAATCACCACCTTTATTTACTCTTTGACTTTACTTGATTATTTTTTCCATTTTTACTAGTTCTATTTTCTATCTTTAAATTTTCTTTTTTAGCCCTACTGTAGAATTCTTCTTCTCACCTGAAGCAAAATGCCCATTTTTCTGAATTCAAGCTCGCAGGTAATCCACATTTAACCCGTTCGTGTCGTTTCTGACGTAACACAAGATACAATGATTTTTATGACCATCCTACACCCGTTGAGTGATCAACGTTGGTAGTGTGTCGTATGGGTGAATATTCGCGAGAAGTAAGTGTACCTCTGTACACTATAATCGTCGAGTATTCGAATGGGTTCGTGGGCTGCAATAAAGCAGCTTTATGGTATTTACTCCTAATTTTTGCCTGAACGCCACCTTCTTTGCCAGCCATTGTTGAGTAGCCATCATAGCCTTGGCCATACATTTTGTCAAGGTTTAATCCAAACCTTGTGCACTGATCAATGATTTTATCAGCTATGGATGTAACATCAAAATCATCCAGTTTTGCAAATCCAATGAATTCTTCATGAATAACAGTTTCTGTGCTTCTAGAATTCACAAAACGAACTCCTATAGAAATTTGTTCTTTTCCACATATGTCAGCACTCTCATCTCCAATGATTGAAAATCCAATGAATTTATTGTCCATTGAAACAATTTCTTCCCTTATGGCTTCTTCAGTCAACTTGATTAGCTCATGTTCTACACGCACAGATGTGTATCTTGTATTGACTGGTGAAGTTTCCAAATGATTTTTGAGCAGTTCATCTCCAGCTTCAATCGTAGAATCGTAGAGGCTTTTACGCATTTGCACTTACACTTGTTTTTCCTCTAAGTGATATGTCAGTTATCCCACAGAACAAAATACTTGATAAAATCGAATCCAATTTTTTCATATTTTCTACTTGGCGCTTTAGGGCACTGTCCATTAGACAAACAATGTTCAATTCTGGCTTTTCCCTTAATTGTAAGAACTTTTGCAGCACAAGCCAGGCACTTGATCGATGACTTTTGGCACTTTCATGAAAATCTTTGTATTTTGTAAAATGCCCTGTGATGAATGCACCTTGAAAACCACGATTTATTGACTGGGGAAAAAGTATGCAAAATTTTCAAACTGCTCCTTTTAAACGAACTGAATAACTCAGCTAGGGTGAGTACTGACTTAACCAAGCATAGCGGAACAATCAATCGAGAAATAGAATTGTTTGGGAAATCCAGGGAGGAGTGTCCCCCTTTGCTCGCCCTTGCGGACGTCCGTGATTTTAAGTAATTATTAAATACTAATTATAGATTATTTAATTTTCTAAAAACTTCCTAATGTAATTATCCCGGCTCCTACTAAACCCCAACAATTAGACTTATCTTCATTTATTTATATAAGAACCAGTAAGGTTGGGACTCTCAAATATTTGAAACCTCAACATTTCTGCTACTATTCGTCGTGGCCGCATGGAAGTTCACCGCCGATATTGGCAAGAATGACCAGTTTAGTTTTCTTTTCAATGCGTTTCAATCTTGAGATTACTTGATTGGTGTCGTTAACCGCTTGCGTCCGGGCAAGGCGGTCCCGGTTAGAAGTTGGTTCTCTCTTCAGCACAACCATTGGGCATTGATTGGAACAGTTTTGACTTGGGGCTCGAAAATCTCTTAGTGCAATTCGTCGTTTCGATTATGAAGCCGCTATTCCACGCCTCGATATTTGTCCACAAAACAACAATTAGGATGCAAGTAATATTAACTACAACATTACTTGACAGATCGCTAATGGAAGATTATGAAGCATCTGAAGGAAAAACTATGGAAGAGAAACTTCGATGTGCATTTTCGAAGCCGACATCATTAATGGATGATCTAAAAGAAGCTTTGAGTTATGAACAAGGATCAGATTCAGCCGAAACTTTTATAGAGAAAATTAAAAAGATGACAAAGAAATTAATAGCGCACAAATGGGATGAAGAAGAAATAGAAAAATGCCTGCTTACAAACTGTGTAAGAGATCGAGAAGTTAAAAAAGAGATCGAGATGAAAGATTTGAAAACATCAGAAGAAATAAAAGCGACAATAAAGAAATTAGAAAAGGTAAACAAAATTATGGGTCATATTAATGTTGTGAAGACTTCACCGGTTGTTCAAAACTACAGAAGCTACAGAGATGTTGCTCAAAGAGGAATGGTAAACGGAAATAATAATTTCAAGCAGCGAAACGTCAGTAACCGACAATTGGAATGCTGGACATGCAAGAAAACTGGTCATATTAGTCGAGAATGCCAAATGAAAAAGAAGATGACGTGTTTTGCATGCGGAGTTGAAGGCCACGTTCGGCGAGAATGTTCAACGATTCAATGCCAGAGATGTCACTTACGTGGACACAAGGAGATTGACTGCTATACAAATTTGGAAAGAAGGAAGTTTCAAACTAATTCAAACATGAGAAACAATAATTATTATGCCCATCGAACCACAAGCTTTAAACAAAAGATCAACAATCCAGGAAGAACAATTGCAACAATTGAAGCTAATGATGAGACGATGCCACTGGAGTATTCAGATGATGCAGAAGACAAATATGAGGATATCCAGCACCCAAAAGTACATGCTTCGACACGAGAGGCAATGATCGGAGCAATATACTAGGTAATTTTGATATTGATGTAAATATTGTTCATAAAAATTTTGATAATGTAAATAATCCGTATATATATATATATATATATATATATATATATATATATATATATATATATATATATATATATATATATATATATATATATATATATATATATATATATATATATATATATATATATATATATATATATATATATATATATATATATATATATATAATAATGTAGAACCTTTATGTAATAAAATTTGTAATTTTAAAAAGTTTCCTTTAAGTAATTTTAATTGTTATAGTTATTTTAATGCTGATCGACCTTTAATAAATTATATTAATAATCCTAAGAATCAAGAAGAGTATAATGAAATTAAAGAAGCAGAATATAATAATAAAATAGTAAATGAAAAATGTTTATAAATTTATTAAAAAGACAGAAGATAAGTTAGAGAGAAATGAAATTGGGTGGATTAATGAAATATCAGAGGAGCAAAATATTTTCACTAAAGATGAATGGAAACGACCGATACTGAGTTATGACAAAATGCAAGGTAGACCGAGTACAACTCTTGAAATGCAGGGCTATAGAATGGAATGCTTACTAGATACAGGAGCAAGAGTAAATGTAATGGCAGAAGCAGTTGTGGTCAAATTAATGAATGTGAAAATCATAAAAACAGATGAGATGTTAAGATGTGCAAATGATAGTAAATTAGAGACATCGGAAAAATACATATTGATGTTAGAATTGGTAATATGAAAAGAAAAATAACATTTATAATAGTTAAAATTATTGTTCCAGATATAATAGGCGGAGTGGAATTGCAGAAAGAGTTTGGAATTGAATTAAATTACATCAAGCAAAATGAAGAAGGATATAATGAATTTGTGTGTGAAATAGAAGCTAGATTAGGGGAAAAGATTACAGATAACGAGAGATGTCAAAAAGCAATAGAAATTCTAAGATTAAACGAAAATAAAAGACTGTTAGAGATTGTTAAACACAATAAAAGTGTTTTTATGGTTAATAACTGGGATATTGGATGTACTGATTTAATTTCACATAAAATCATCACAAAAGAAGGGCCAATTATGATAAAACCAAGAAGACAACCCATCAATTTAGAGGAGAAAATAAATGCTGCTATAAAAAATTTAGAAAATAATGATATCATAAGAAGATGTAATTCACCTTGGAATACGCCGTTAGTATGCGTGTGGAAAAAAGACAAAAAAGATATCAGACTTTGTTTAGATTTTAGACAGCTTAATAAGATTACTGAAAGACAAGCTTTTCCTATTCCGAATGTAGTAGAAATTCTAGATACATTACATGGATCTAAGTACTTTAGTTCAATAGACCTTGGGAACGCCTATTATCAAGTGAAATTGGACATAGAATCGCAAGAAAAGACAGCATTTTCTACTAAATAAGGGCAATTTTGTTTTAATAGAATGCCTTTTGGCATTGCGGCGGCACCGGGTACATTCCAAGAATTAATGACAAAAATATTGAAAGATCTATGGAAAGAAGGAGTTATGGTGTATTTAGGCGATATTTTAATTTTTACAAGAACAATTGAAGAACATTACAATGTGTTTGGAAAAGTTCAAGAGAAAATACGGGAAGCTAAATTGAGAATCAACCCAGAAAAATGTCAGTTATTAAAGAGCGAAGTAAAGTTTTTAGGGCACATTATTAACAGTCAGGGATTCGGACAGATCAAAGTAAAATTGAGGCTATTAAATCATTTCAGAGGCTTAAGTGTATAAAGAATTTGAGAAGCTTTTTAGGTATATGTAACTATTATCGGAGATTTATTAAGGAATATGCAACAAAATCAAGAGCGCTAGAAAGCATATGTGGAAGCAATAGTGAAAAAATAATCTGGACTGAGGAATGTGAGAAAGCTTTCGAAGAAATGAAAATGGCGTTGACTACAGCGCCAATTCTCGTATTTCCAGATTTCAAGAAAGAATTCATATTAGATACAGACACAAGCTTTGATACAATTGGAGCTGTATTATCACAAAGAGATGAAATGGGCACGAACACGTAATTGCATATGGATCCCATGCAATGAATAGCCATGAAAGAGGATATTGTATAACACGAAAAGAGCTTTTGGCTATATATTATTTCTGTCGCCATTTCAACCATTATCTATATGGTAAACGGTTTGTTTTGCGCACTGATCATAAAGCAATAACTTTTATGTTAACGACAAAGAAGCTTATAACAGCACAGTTCCAAACGTGGATAAATTACTTGAGCAGTTTAGACATAAAAATGGAGTTCAGAAAAGGTACGGCGCATACGAATGCAGATATGCTGTCTAGAAATACATGCGGCAAATGTGTACAATGTTTGATGGACCATGATAACCCCAAATCAGGGCGATTAAAAACCAGATTGTTAACATTAATGACCGAAAATAATGGAAATGAATGGCAAAGAGATAATGCAGAAATACAATAAATAAAAAATCAAATAAATGAAAGGAAAAATAATAAATATATGTTAAAAGGAAATATTATCAATACCAATCAAAACAAAATATGGATACCAGAAACAAAAAGACGAGAAATGATTAAGGAAACACATTTATTATTATGCCACGCAGGAGTAGTAAAAGTCATGAAATATATTAGGAAAAATTTTGATATGGAAGATTTGCTAAATGAAGTAAAAGAGACAAAAAAAAACCCAAGTAATTCAAGCTTCAGAACCTATGGAGAAAATATACATGGATATTTGCGGTCCATTAAGAGAAACCTTCAGAGGAGAAAAATATATTTGTGCAATAATCGATCAGTACAGTAAATACATATCTCTAACTCCTATTAGAAGGCAAGATGAAAATACAATAAAGGCAGTTTTGTTAAATAATTGGATATTGAAATTTGGAGCCCCTATGGAACTACATGTTGATTGTGGAAAGAATTTCGAAGCAAATAGTATTAAAGAACTAGCAAAGGCAGCAGGAATTGAGTTGATATTTTCGAGTCCGTATCATCATAATACTAATGGTGTAATTGAGAGACAATTTCGTACTATAAGAGTGTACATTAACGCGTCACTCAGAGAAGGAGTTAAGAAAGCTGGGCAGAATTAATACCTGATATAGAATACGTTTTAAATGCGACATCTCAAAAAACTACTGAAGTGAGTCCAGCAGAAATTATATTTGGGAGAAAAATTAATAGATCGCAATGGCATAGTAATAATGAAGTGGATAGAAAGGAAATCATGCGGAAATTAGAGGCTAAAAGACAGCAAGCGAAAGAAACTGGCACAACTAGGAACTTAGAAGTGGGAGACAAAGTATTGGTGAAACAAGAAATTAGAAACAAAGATCAAGAGAGATATGAAGGACCATACATAGTACTAAAACGAAATCATGAAAGAAGTTACTTATTAACAGACGAAAACGGGAGAAAAATAACGAGGAATATAGAAAAGTTAAAGCATTTTAAAGAAGGGGGATGTAAGGAGTTAGTAAACTCCTATATAGAATTATTATGGTTAAATGGTAGAAGTGAGATCAGTTAGTAGAAAATAACGGAAGAAGATCTAGTGGTGGATGCTCCGCTTAAAATGGGGTCAACGAATTTTGATAGAGCCGGCCTATGCCCTGTACAACGCAATTCCGTTGCGTTATTCAGCTACCCGCTCGATGGTGAAGCGTGAATACGTTCACGCCGTCCTTTATCGGGTATTCCCGAATCCTCCTCTGCAATTCTGAATCTGTGTATATTTGATGCAGGGCCTCGGATTGGGCCTTGATAGTTAGTCGCTGACAGCGGCTTTCTTCCAGGAGACTGTCATGGCAGTGCTCCAATCTGAGGATTTTCATTTTTTCTTCTTTCATTTGTGGCGGGGAGAACCACGTAAATTCCAGCGTTTCGATACACTTTTTTAGAACCCCTATGTATTCATGTAGTTTTCTTATATCCTCATTCTTATCTGAGCACGAGAAACACGGTCTCGGCCCCTTTGGTGGGAGATTTGGTTCTGACATATCTAAAAGATAAGAACTATTGATAATTCGTCGCTTTATTCGCCTCGACGCTACCCAGACATTTAATTAATTACGGGAACTTTCATGCTCTTAGACACAGACAAAATAAATCGGTATTATTTCTTTATTGGGGTGCTTAACACTAGACTTATATTTGCAAATGAGTTTAATACCGGGAAGAGGCTTGATCATACGGCAAGTGAAAATTATTTTTACTTGTAAGAACTGACAAACTTTAGTTAGATATATATTTTTTAATCAAATCTCATTGCATTATCACTATAAGAACTATTAGCGCTGCAAGTTATGGTTAATAAAGAAACTAAAATGTTATACGAATATGGTCGTTAGTTAACGATCGCTTATTGTTGTTAGGATCATCACGTTCTATGCTGTTATCTTCGACTTCTTTTGTAGATTGTGTTCGGCTAAATAAAGATTTTGTTGTTCATTTATCCATTGGTTAGGTATTTATTTGTTTCGCGGTAATGATTAGGTGTCATCTATTTTAATTCATTAAATTCTCGTTGAATATTTTTATAAAAAATGGTGTACTTTTTATAATTCTATTTGTCTAGATTTTTATTCGTAATTGTTTGTTTATCACCTATTTCGATATACTTGTTTATGTGAGATCTACCGACACATTGATTATTTTGCTTCCGCTATTTATGCGATTTTTAAGTAATTCCATTACCGATGGTTTTCTAATTAATGAGGGTGACATTCACTGACTACATTAATCCAAACAGGATGTCGTAACTAAGATCTCCTAGCATGACAGTGGACTTCAAAATCGATGAAGTGGTTTTTAATGGTCTATCTGAATAATAAAGAGATGATCGTTGATGAATTATTTACACGAACGGATATTCTATATCCTGTTGGTCTGTACGTCTACGGTGTCAAAGATTCGTCGTTCTACTGGTTTATCAGTGTTGACACTAAACTCCGAAATTCTCCAACATCTACTATGGATTTCTAATGTGCTTATAACTCGTAAATTTCTCTCAAGGAAAGTATATCTTTGCTGACTGGGAAATTATATCGTTAAATTAATGATTAAAGTGACTACGATGATAATGAAAATTTCTCCGACTATCTGCAACGATGATTTCCTAGTGCTATATCCTTGATGGACAAAGGAAGATCTCTATTACGTGTTGATGAAGTAGTTCTATATGCTACCGTTCGAATTATGAAAAGATTGCAGATTCTGAATAGTGTTGACCCTATGTGATAACTAGTCGATCTGATGCTCTGCTCACACTCTGAAGATGACGACGAGGAATTATTTATTTACCGAATTTATCTACTCTCACAAGTCTTTCCACCTTTCACGGTCCACTCGAAGGCCACCGGTATAAGTGATCCAGATACCGACTACTTTCGAACTACCGTGCCAGACGAATTGACTTCATTTCCAAATTTTTATGAATTATTAAATGATCAAATGCTTTAAATTTCATATAATATAAATGAACATGAATAAATGGAAATGAATAAATTAAAATGAATAAATTCTCACTGACGACCATATTTCTTGTCCTGCGCATGACGATTCCGAGATATATCTATCAACCAAATTAACGTAAATCATCTTGCAATCTTCATTGTATAATAAATAATTTCTCTCTCGAACATCATTCGGAATCCTTGGTAGTTTCATAATAACTGAGGTACATAAGATGTTTCTCCATGCATTTTATAAATGACCGAAATCCATACGCAGAAATCCAAGCAATACCGTCGTCAGGCATTGTGAAGAGAAAAACTGAACTATTATCATATGCTAATATTTTATATAATAAACTGCAATATTCATAATTATAAAGAATAAAATGCAATCAATCCAACATAATTTACTTTTCTTCGTTGACTGTGATTTCTCGTCGAGTAAAATTGGAAAAGTCTTTTGGTGCTTCAAATGGATATCCTCGGGTTATAATTAAGGCTCTCGGTGATATATTTCTCGTTGTCGCAAAATAAATTTCTATGCTAGGATTTCTATCTAAAGTATATCTCGAATTTGTTGAAGTTGAGTTCCTGATTGAGTTCTGTAATGAGTTTTAGAAGTAATTGATATGTTGCTAGGTCGCCCTGTAGAATGAATTTTAGAAGTTACTTAACTAACTTAACTGCCGCCTTATATAATAATTTTTGTCCAATCAGGACTTGGTTGGCGTGTAATTTTATTATTTTCTTATTTTTTGGGTTTTTATTGGTTTTGCTCAAATTATTTAATTATTTTATTTACTTATTTTATTCATTTATTTCCTTTTTCCATTTTTTCCTATTTTTTAATAAGTTTTATTGTAATTTCCACGTATGGTTGTTGTTTTAATTCTTTTGTTTTTATCTCATACTTTTAGATTAATTTTCTTATTTTCTTCTTCATTTCGCTTCCCGGTTATTTTATTATTATTCTATTTAATTATTTTTCTGTATTTGTTTGCTCAGGTCACTTGGTTTGGATTTTTTAGACCTTATTTCTCGGTATCTTTAGATTGATTTTCAGAATAATTGTTTTTCCCTTTTTATCAATTAATTTCTTTTCTATTTGGCTATTTTGGTTTATTTTATTTTAATTCTGGTCTTTTTACTTATAGATATATTGTTTTTACATGACTCGTCACCATTCCTTGACTTCTCCAATTTCACTTCAACTTTTGTGGTCTTTAGCCCAACAATATGTACAAGGATCTTCCACAGGTTTCAAAACCTTCTTGTACCAGTCACGGGCAGAACCCTCACCTATGTCACCGGAAGTATATGATGGATCCAGCGTAGCTCCAATCAAACCGATCACTCTTATAACTCCACACTCAGGGAACATGGTTCCTTCCAATGATGTCAACTCCATCTGTCGACCGAAGAGAAAACGTCTGACTCGCGCCGAGAAATCAAAGCGCAAACGCGACGAAAAGGCAGCCGCAGAGGCTACGTTATTGTTGATAACTCCAACAGTTCCACCTTTGACAGCGATGCCGATGACTCTGCAAATCCCTTCGTTTCATGTGATACCTTCAACGGCAACGCCTTGGCCCTATGATGCCCAATTAATGTCGGACCTTGAGTTTCTGTTACAGGATGGGAATGACGAGGGTTGGATTGCGGACAAGGTTACGCTGGAGAAACCTTAACTCAATCATTTCCAGTTTTCTTTGATATCCTAGAATCGAACTTAAGTTATTTACAATGATAGATCATAATGGATGTGTCGGCTTATTAAATAGAACTTGACATTATGTTAACTGTTTTACAATTTTTTGGGTTATCTGATATGCATGAAGTTGTTAGAGTTAATCGATCTGTGTGCGAATGAATAACTTTCCCCTTGGACCAGGGTTTAACAAAAGATTCTTCATATAACTACTGAAACAGTTCATGAGGATGTAAGCCCTTCTATCGGCATTCTTGAACCCGTAAATGAGGAAACTATGAAGAGTAGTTTTAACTCAGAAGCTCACCTGTTCATAGGTCCTCAGCTACTATGTGCAGTACTAACATGGTCGTCGCCATGGGCATAAGAGTAGTCATAGCAACAGTCACCTTTGCGTCTAGGAAGAAGTCGGGATTGAGTCAACCTTAATTACCCCTATTCACGAATTTGAGCAAGACACACCCCTAGGCGCCAACTGACGGAAAAGAGTATGAGTAAGGCGGTAGCCAAAACTCGAATACTTTGTTTCCCGACTAGATACCAACAACATTTCGAAGAACAAAAATAGACTTAGTTACTGATGAAGAGCGGACGGCCAGCCACATGTGACAAATGATAAAATTAAGGTTATGTTGTTAAGATAGGGATGACAAGCCAAGATGCCACTTCAAATCCGGCCAATTCAAATATTTCTTCAAACGCTTATGACATTGTACATTCCATTTCAAATGTTTTTAATACAAAAAATTTATACTTCTATATTGTAGTGCCTTCGCATTATATTTTATATAGTTTAATTATTGTATAATTAATTAAATATTTTTTAGAAGTTTTAAAACTGTTTGTTTGATTAACGAAAAAATTAGATCGAGTCAACTTTCAAAAATGTAAAAGAAGAAAAGAAGAAAGAGAAAATTTAACTTTTTCAAATTTCAAAACAAAAACATGTTTTACAAACTAACAGCAAGAGCAAAAATTATGCCAGTTGAAGATGTAAAATCAAATCCCAATTCCAGCAACAACAGCCAAAAAATCAAATCAGAGAACACGCAACAGAACAAAAGCCAGCTCAATGATAAAACTTCGTATAACCATGAAATTCTTGTGAAGAAAAATTGTGGTATTAATAAATTTGTAGTCAATATCAAATTGCTTTTCGTTCTAATTCTCCATTCATCAGCTTTCTGTGAGGGTAGCTCCTTCACGACATATATATTTATAAATTTAAATTTCTAATTACTCTTAAATAACTTTATTTATAAAATATATAGAATTAACTTAAGTTTCCTTTTATATCAATTTAATTATTTTGCTGTTGTTTGAAACTTTAATTTTAAGATTTAATAATTTAAAAATATTTTTTTCCATATGTAAAAATATTCAATACATAGTTATCTAAAAATTTTTTGACTATCTACTCACAAAGCCTTTAATCTAAATGAAATAAACTAAAGCATTTTTGATTACAATGCTACTGTTAAATTGATTCTATTCATAATCACTTATAATATAACGAATGAAATTCATTGATATTATTTGTTGCTATTTTTAGAGGTAGGAATAATTTGTTGTTTTTTTATTTTATGACTTTAATTTAGAATGTTAAGTGTTTATCAGAAATTTAATGATTACCTTAAAAGAACAAGACCTAGTAGCCAATCTGCAAATGTCGGAAATTTATTGAGGAAGGATGTTATATCAATTGAAAGTTTACCAGAAGAAATTTTGCTCAATATTTTCAGTTATTTATCTTTAGAAGACTTATGTAATTGTTCATTAGTATCAAATACATGGAATCGAATTAGTGACGATCTCTTATTATGGGAATTTAAAATTCTATTAGAGTCGTACAAGTGGGTCGGAATTTTATCAAAATTTCCTCAAATAAATAAAGTTAATCATCCAAAAGATTTATACACGTCAATTAGTCCCATTTATAGTTTATCATCAAAAGACTTGATTCGATCTGGGATTTTCGTGTATTTTAGCTTAATATTAAAAAGTTATTGGGGTCACAAATCTCCACATATCGCAACTCTCGGCTCAGGTTTGGATAATTTTCGAACTCGTAAATTGTTTCATCGAATGTTCCGAAATAATTGTCCAGAATTTGAACCAACCGGTCAATTTACACCTCCTGTTGGATCTGGCGTTACAATGAAACTGATATCAGATGACAATTATCCATATAAATTTCACTTTTATATGCTCTATTCTTTTAAACCAATGTCGAAATATTCATCCAATTTGCAGGAAAGTCGAATCAGAGAAAGTGTTTTATTTGAAAAGCTTGACGACAATGAACCATTAAGTTTGCTTAAAATTCGCGAAAATGTCAAAGAAATATTTCTCAACTTAAACGGATTGATATACAGCATTGATTTAGAAGACACAGATGGAGATTTTCAGTCATTGATTTATGAATTTAAACTCGTTTCTAGTTTATTAAAAGAATATGTTCCAGTTTTATTAATTTTAATAAACTCTGATAAATCTCGACCAAACACCAAGTCAACATTCCAGATTGCTCAATTATTTGAACTATTTAATCTACCGAATCCCTGGTGTATTTTAAGTGCGTCAGTTAGAGAATTATGCGTTGTGAAGCTTGGCATTATTTGGCTTATTCAGAAAACGTTTAAAATGTAAATCAGTTTAGATTCGTCTTTATTTCATAATTTATATATGACGAGTGATTTTATCTATTGTGACCACTTTCTTTTTTATTATAACTATTTTGTTTTTTCCATTTTTAATTTGGAATTGCCAGTAAACTTAATAATTTCAGATTGAAGATTATATTTTATTGATTTCTAAAATTAATACATAAATTTTATTATCCCTGAGTTTTATACTTTGACTTGTTAATTTTATATTTTCAATAAAATTTTAAAGATTTTTTAATCAAATAATTTTAAGAGCTGTTCTTGTCAAATCAAATCGAATGATGAAAATTTTAACAACTGTGTAGCTGTAAATTAATATTCATAAATTTGACATTAATAAGATTATCATAGTTCAATATTGTTATTCTCAATTGATGAATATTTTACGCGCAATGTAACTTAATTATAAAATATTTGATTCACATAATTTAATATGTACTTATGAAAAGCAATGGTTTCATATTGATAGTAACTAATGGTTATTTCTTAAACAAAATCGATATAATTTGTATAAAGCAGAACTTAATTTTGAAATTTTACTTTAACACATTTCAATTAAAGCAATTTTTTTAAATATTTGAGTTTTCTGAAATTCCTAATGTTTAACTTTGGTCTTAATTATGCTTTGTTTCTTCACGTTGAAAATTTTTTATCAAATACACAAGCAGTAAGATTGGAGATTTATCTTTTTCGACGATTCGACAATAAAATTTTGGTAGGTATTTATACTAATTTGTGATCTCCCAAGTATTCTCTGCCACACTGTCAAATCTGGTTGTAGTAGTGGGGGTTTGCCATTTGAAAGCCAATCATGATTTAAAAATTTAACGCTCTATTACACACTATATTTAACCCCTTCAAACCTGAATTATTGTTAATGAAGTGAAACTGATCACTAATTGTATTGTTGCCAAAAATTGCTCATAGATGGCACTAGTGGTATGATTTTAAAACAATCAAAATAGTTTGGTCGGTGCGTGGAGAGATGGTGATAAAGTAAAATATATTAAATAAGGAATCCATAAGGTTTTAAATGTTATGTGCATAATTCTGCACTTGGGGTCTGAAGGAGTTAATTAACATTTTTTTTCAGATTCTGTAACCCTGAAATTTAGAAAATAAAAAATTACAAATTTGCTTAAATTTACCCCCCTAAAAATATAAAATCTACAAATTTGCTTATTCTATACACCTAAAAAATAAAATATGTATAAATTTACTTATTTATGACTAGCCAAACAAAAAGTAAAACAAAAAGCCAAACAAAAAGTAAACATAATTTTTAATTTATTGATTTAATTAATTAATAATTTAGGTAATACGAATAAAGAGAAAAATTATGACAATATGTCAATATATAGAAATGAAAATTTACAATGTAAGTATTGATTACTTTTTATAATTTAAAGGAAATTTAATATAATTTTTTATTTAAGTAAATGTTAATATTTTAATTTAGTAAATTTTTTTTGTAAATGAATTATGTAAAATAAATTTTGTAAATATTTCTTGTAATAAATAATGATAATTTGCAAATTTTTGCGTAAACATTTATTTAATCAGATTCCTTTAATATTATTTAATAATAATAATAATATTTTGTGTAATAATTACAATTATATAACGAATTTCTATTATTTGATGATATTTAAAAAACTTTTGAATAATTTTAATGTTATTTTATAATTAAGGTAATCTTTACCCGAATTATTGTCAATGTAAAGTCCATGATGACCTCAAATGTCATAAAATAATGAAAAAATACTATCGACATGTGAATAAACGAGTCACCTTCTTTATATGTCCTATTTGTAAGAGCTCCCAAAATATAACTTTTTCTGACTTTTATAGTCAACACTGTGCACATTTAAATCAATTTTCTTGTACAAAGAAGAATCTTTTGCATCTATTAATCTAAATAAAAGACGAATTGTTACTGTTTGTCCACAATCAGCGAAACTATTCGTAATTTCCGATGATGAAGATATTCATTCATCAAATGACGAAAATATTGTTCAATGTGGTGATTCTAATGAACCTTTAATTGAATTTAATTTGAATAAGGCAAATGCTATTGTTAAAATGGTTTCTTTAAATTTAAATAAATTAATTATCCCTGCAACATTATTAACTAAATCAAATTCTGTTATATCCGAAATGGTATAGGTTAAAATTATTTCAAAATGTAGAATTTGAAAAAGATGGACAATTTCAGTCTTTTATAATATCTAATTCGGCGAAACCCATGAGTGATACTTTTTTAGATGACAGTATTGCTTTTTTGAATGAAAAAATAACTCAAGTCTGTGAAAATGGTAGCAACTGGTCAGTTAATAAAATTAAGGAAATTAGTTTTAAATTGACAAAATATTCACAAATAAGTAGGTTGAGTGGTCACGGAGGTATTCATAGTCCTCCAAAATTGTCCTTAAAACATTGTACGGTTAATGTGAAAAACACGGATGATATGTGCTTCATCTATAGTATTTTATATATTATAAAATATGATGAGGTTAGTAATTATGCCAGAAATAGAACATCTAGCTATAATTCATCAGATTTTGTCTTCGACTTTTCTGATTTACCAATGAAATTGTATAATATTCCGAAATTTGATTCTAAAAATCCTGGATATGCAATTAATGTTCTTTCGTATGATGAATTTGCCTTAATAAATGTTAATAATAAGAAAGTATTGAAACATCCTTTTGTAGATGTCATACATAGGTCTAAAGTTGTAGGTGAATTCCCATTAAATTAATTTTGTTGGAGGAAAGTGACTCTTTTCATTACATAGCAGTTACTAATCTTGACAGGCTCTTGAATTGTAATACTGTTTCAAATGTTAGAATTCAGAGTATTTAGTGTGAACGATGCTTGAATGGATTTAGATTGGCTGAAGCTTTTAAGAAACATCAGGACATTATGTGAGAAAACCAATGTTGTATAATTTACCTTCCGATAAGAACTTGATATATAAAGATTGGTCTAAGATTGTGACTCCTCCTTTTTTGTATATACTGATTTTGAGGCTGTTTTACATAAGGATGATAAATATTTTTAACTCCACTTATGGTTTAAACTGTATTGAACAATTTTTGACTGAAATAAATGATATTGGTGAAAAAATAGTTTTACTTTACTTTTTAAATAATTCCATTTGTTACTTGTGCAATACACTATTAAAAAAACAGTTAAAGATTATGATCATTACACCGGGTAAATATTTGGGGGCTGCTTGTTCCTAAATTTAATATTTCAAGACAAATTAGGTTTATAATGCCTGTAATTTTTCATAATTTACGTGGATATGATTTACATCATATTCTCAAATATCGTTTAAATGAAATAAAGAATTGGTATTCCTTCCAGCAGTGAAAGGTTTTTGACTTTATCTGCAAGAGTTGATAGTTTAAGCATTAAATTTATCGATTCTTGTCAATTTGTTAGTTCCAGTTTAAATGACTCAGTAAAAACCCTGACATCTCTGCCCTTAACACTAGAAGTTTTAAAAGATACATATGACTTACCACCAATTTGGGAAGGAGTCACGGCCGATGAATATGAAAAGGCACATCATATCTGGAAAGAATTTCATTGTAGATCATTGTTTGATTGCATGATGTTATATCTCAAATTGGATGTTTTCTTACTAGTTGACTATTTTCAACAATTTCGTTCAAAATCTATTGCACATAATCGACTTGAATCTCTTAATTTCTTGGGCATTCCAGGTATGAGCTGGAGTTCCTATCGAGATGTTGCAAGATATGGAGATGTATAATTTTTTTGAAGGAAGGATCCGTGGTGGATTAACATGTGTTAACAAACACCATGTAGTATCCTCCGACAATACAGAACTTCTTTACATTGATATATATATATATATATAATTTGTATGGGTGGGCCTTAAACCAAAAACTTCCATATAAGGATTTTAAATGGGTAACCAATAGAGAAGAGTTAAATAAAATAATTTATTTTTGTGAATCTGGCTCTAAAGTTGAGAAGTTGATGCTTACACATCATCCCAAGAAGAACTATGTTCTTCATTGGAGACTCCTCAAACTTTATCTTTCTTTTGGTGTAAAATTAATTCATGTACATAGAGCAATTAAATTCACAAACGATAATATTTTTAAGGATTATATCGATACCAATACCAAACTTAGGGCGGAATCGAGTAATGCCTTGGATAAAAATTATTATAAGTTATTAAATAATAGTCTTTACAGCAAGAGCGTAAAGAATCTGAAAAACGTCTGAATTTGCGGCTTTGTAATTCGGCTTCTAGGATAATTACATATACATCTAAACCAACGTATAAAAGGACTTATAAAATTGACAATGACTTCGTCTCAGTCTTGCTAAATAAGGAAGCTATTTGTTTAGATAGACATTAGCTACATTGGTCAAACTGTACTGGACTTATCGAAACTTAGAATGTATCAGTTGCAGTATGAAGAGTTACAAAATATCGTAACGAATTCAACTGTAAAATCAATATCGTTGCAGGTGATACGGATTCTTTTTTCCTTGAAGTTATTAACTGTAAGCTTGATGTTCTTTTACCAGCCATGATCCGTGATAATTTACTAGACACTTCTAATTATGATCCCAGTCATCCATTATACAGTAGGGCCCTTAATTCTGTCATTGGAAAGTTCAATAAAGGTAATAATAAAGAATGAAGGTCTTAAATATGAGAATGGGTTTAATTAGACCTAAATGTTATAGCTTGTCAGGTGATGATGAAACAAAAAAAGCGAAAGGAGTAACATTGAAAGGTAGTGACATAAAACATCAGTCATACCTGGATTGTTATAGCACTAATCAAAGTTTTTCTATACCACAAACTAAAATAACTATCAAAAACCACCAGCTATTCACCATAAAAAATGAAAAAATAGCTCTAACTAACGTAGATGATAAAAGGGTTTGGGTAAGGAAAAATAAAAGTTATGCATATGGGCATTATATGGGAGGTGACTCGTTTGCTGTTCAATAATTCGATCCGGATTCATCATTCTCGCAATTCAAAGAAACAGCTAAAGAAATACCAGATGTTATTCAAATAAATCTTTGTTAAAAAATTTGTTTTTATTGATTTTATTTTTAGAATTAAATGTATAATAAGTTTGACTAATATATTTTGAATATTTTTGTCTCAGTTTTCGTAAATTAGTAAAAAAGAGAATTAGGAATTACATATAAGAATTAATAATTTAAATTTAAACGAAAATAAATTAAATAATAAAATAAAGAAATAAAATTATATTACTTAATTAGATAAATATACTGAAATAATAGGAAAAATTAATGAAAATATGTTAAATTCTGATTAATTATTGAGTAATAAGGGGGGTACCAAATTGCCACAGGGAGCTCATATATACCTACTGTTTTATATCATCAATATAATCATCAATTTAATAATAGACTTATTATTTAATAATTAGTATAATTACCGAATCAGTGTCTCCGAAATGAATTTTTAAATTATCTTCCATATGTAATCCAAAGTACATCATATACAAACATATACATTACTAAAATTACAAAGCCAACATAATTGAATTTATCAAATTTAATTGATGATTTTTTAAAATGTACAGCTGAAAATATTTTAGTTTTTTGATAACTAATTTTTGCAGGTAATTTTTGATAACGTTCTACACTATTTACAAGTTCTATATCTTGTCTATTTCTTACATTTTCAAAGGTTTTACCATAAATAAATTATTTAATAATTTATAAAAGAAATCACCGAATTTATCTCCATTTCTTTTAGCTCCCTGCATTGAAATTTAATTCAATATATGATTTTAACCATTTTGAAATTAGCTAACAAATAAAATAATTATGCAGGACACAAAACATACACTTATTACTGACGACAGGAAACGATTTTAATGACGTAGTATATTAATGACGTATATTTACCGTGAGCGTGTTTTATATAATAGTAATAACACATAGGAAGCACGGAGTTATGATTCACTCGCTTTGGATTCACTACTACTTTTAATTTGATTGTAATTGACTATTTGAAATGTCAGAAATAGAAATATGACAAAAAGCCAAAACATATGTCAATCTTTTAAAATCATTCAGTGAAATAAGGTGCCCGAACGCTGTTCCGGAGCGTTCCGTCAGAAAAATTGCACTGTAACCAATCATATTTTACTTGTAATTTCTCAGGACAAAATGGAAACCATCTAGTTTTATGTTTTATATGATTTGGATATTTCAAATCCACTTCATAAATATATCCAACTTCAGAACCTTCAACCGATTTTTCATTATTATTTTCTCTATTCTTCTCGTAATTCTTCAATCATTGCAGTTGGATACAAAGAATTAGCATCATAATATCCCAAATAATTTCCAAGCTCTTTTTTAATTTCTTCAAATCTATTTCCATAAACTCCTGAAACACCTCCTCTTACACCTTTTTCTACAACTAATAATTGGTCAAAAGTATTTTGTTTAAAATATTTTAGTTTAACTTTTGTACATCTTAATCCCGCCAATCATGATAATCTTGGTGCTGAAAAACAATAACAAGGATCAATTTTATAATTTTCTAAACAAGTATTTCTCCATTTTTCAAATACATCAGCTAAAATACATACATCCATTTTCAAATATGCCATTGTATAATCTTTAATTGTTTCACATTCTAATATTCTCCAAGATTCTTGAGCATATTCATAATCTTGATCAGATATATCAGATTGTTTTAAATGGACATAGAATTTATTCTTTTCAGGTAATTCAGTTTCATTCATTATATTTTCAATTTCCCCAAAGTTTTTTCCTGAAATATTTTCATATGGATATATTCATTTTCTAATATTCGTTGTATTAAAATATTCATTATATACTTGACACTCGACTGATTTTAAAAGTGTTGATAAATAGTCTAAACCAAAACTCATCATTCTATACGAATCTAAAAATCTAAAAACTCCAACATTAAATGAAATATACCGTTCATCTGTATTAGCTAAAATTTTTGATATTTTAGGAGCCAACTTTAGAAAGATTAAATGGTTATCATATCCACTAGCATTATGAAAATAAATCGGTGCAAAATTTACCCTTGATGCTTGTAATTACAAAATCGCTGAGCTGCCCCTCCATAATTATTTTCTTTTTTGAAATGATCAAGATTCAAAACCTTACAATTTTCAGGAACTGAGCTTTCAGGATTTTCAAATCTTTCACCACAATACCAACACTCGACTGAATTGTTATTTTCTTGTTGTTGTTCTCTTGTTGTATTTATTACAAATTTTGTTTTTAATATTCTAGAGAATTTTACTTCCAAATCATTAATTAATCCAGAGAACTTGGCTATAGCATCACATCCATAATATTCAAAATATTCTGATCTTATCAAAATGATATTCTTTAAAAAATTTATGATTATCATGATGGAAAGTTGCTTTTGCTTCCTTGTTTTCTATACACATCTCCTGATGTTTAAACAATGTAGTCTCAGATCTAAATGAACAGAAACAATTTAAACATGGAGATATATGATGAGATTTACTATTACCTAGAAAGATATATTTTTCAACAAAACATAGTTTAAACATAGTTCAAAAACATTAATCAAAATATCAGAGTTGTGTATTGCAAATTTTCCAATTTCTTCTAACGATGTTGGAATGTTTATACCTTGTAAATTTAATTCATCTTCGAATTCAAAATATTTACTAACTCAATATGGATGTTCTGTTCTTGAAAAAGGATGTAGATATGCTAATATCGACCAAACAAAACATTTGTCATCATCATTTTGAATGTTAAGTATAACATTAGATCTAAATGGAAGTTTTATAAATGTTTCTCCAACCGGTTTTCTATATTGACTAATATTTAATGATATTTGTTTAATTTCTTTAAAAAACCACCCACTTCCTCTAAGTTCTTCCTCATGTATTCTTGTTTCCAAATATGAAACTTGGTTTTTAATTTCGTGTGGTATTGAATCTTTATCAACAATTATAGATGCTAGTGCAGTAAAAGATCTTTGATAATCTTTATCTTCCTCTTCATTTTTCATATATTCTTTTTGGGTTTAATTTCTTTAATATATTTATTTTATTTAATGTTCTTTTGTTTAATAATTTCTTGAATAATAATTTCTTTTCTTTTCTTCTAATTTCATTAAACCTTTTTCTAATTTCCTTATACCTTTAGATTTAATTATTTTAATATTTCCAACTGAGGATCCATCACTAACGTTAATTATACTATCAAATGGTTCAGGACCGGCCCTAGGGCAAGGCAAACAAGCAACCACCTTGGGTCCCGCACTTTTCTGAGCCCCACGCTATGATTTAACATTATTTTTATTCTATATAAAAACGAAAAATTCACTTTTTTGTATAAGAAAACTGAACCATCTGAAAACACCTACAAAAAATTTCCAAACGACTTGAAACTATAAAATCTGATTTTTTTTATCTTTCCAACAGCTCTAGAAACCAAAAAAAGTTTTTTTGCTTCAGTAGCAGGATATGCCTTCAGTATGGTCCAATTGCAATTTATGGCACATAATGGAAAATGTAAACTTTAAATTAATTAACTTTATTTAGCTTTAAATAAGAATTGTTTAAATGATCTAAATAATAATTGTTATTTGAATTTGGAGAAAAAGCTCACAGCCTGCGAAAGTTAAGATCTTAATGGTTTCAAACTTGCTGAAGAGTTGCAATCATTGAGTTCCATAATTCTTGCAGCCATCTACAACGATCCTGTTGAGATTTTGCAGTTTCTGTTAGTAAAATAGCGTTATAGTGACTTTCCTAACTCACACATTGCACTTCAAATACTTCTAATTATTCCTGTCACTGTTGGTTCCGGAGAAAGAAGCTTTTCGAAACTTAAACTTATTAAAACCTATATGCGATCAACAATGATTAAAGATCGACTCAGTAACTTACCTATTTTGTCAATTGAGAATGATGTTGCTAAGGATCTTGACAATAATGAACTTATTACAGATTTTGCAGCCGCTATAGCTCGAAAGATTTGCTTATAAGTTATAAAAACAAGGTGGAAGTAGAAGATACAACCAAACCAACGCTATAGTGTATATAGTTTTTAAAGTAGAGTTATATATGAACTGTCAATTTACATGCCAAAACAAAACATTTTAATTATTAATTTTTTTTTGAGTTTTATGATCTTCAGTTAAATGAATAAAACTGTAATTATTGATGTGTCAACGCCGTTATAAAATAAAAAAAAAGTAATTTAATTTTTTATTCCCCATTATTTTAATATATGTAGAAATGCAATTTTTTGCATGGGTCTCGCTCCTCGTCTGCTGCCTCGAGAAAGAGCCCCGCATGCCCTAGGGCCGGCCCTGAACTAGTTGAATGCGTTGTGTATAAACAACATATACTCCTACAATAAATATTATTGAAATTTTAAAATGATATAAATGATCCAAAAAAATTAATCCAAATTAGGATATACTCGATGGTTTGTGCAACGCTGTATTTCTGCAACCTCAATTTATAAAGTATTTAAAATTTATCATCACTACAAAAACATTATATTTTTGGGTAATAAATAAGAAATCGAGCCATATCTTTTTTTAACATTATCTCCATAAAAATTGTACAATGCTTTTTTTGTAAATCTAAATAATACTCCAGGGGCGAATCGAAAACAATTTTCTTACTCCTAGTCTGGAAAAACCCACTATTTTTTCCACATTAATCCATGTTAAACCTGTAGAACTATAACCACAAATCATAACATTATCCTTTTTAAAAGTAGTTGATTCTTAATTTATTTCATTTTTCACAAACCAACTCATTGTTTCATTATCATCAGCAAATAAAAGGAAATTTGGATCAATAATTTTTACAACTACAAAACAAAACCATTCACTACTATTTATTTTTATTGCACCTAAATTTGTTGGATGTTTACATAATTTGAATAATAATCCGTGATTCTCTTGCAATTCAGCAGATCTTTTTCTAATAGTTTTATTAGATTGTAAAGTCAAACTGAATTTACGGGTCGTGAAAAAAAATTGAGATTATTTACGGTACTGCTTTTTGGGTTGAGAAACACTGATCTATAGGATCAACATGAGTAGAGTGAGATTCTAAAGCAAGAAATCTTTTGTTGTATGTTTGAATAATTTCATTTATTACACTATACAAAACTTCAATCTTTTTATTAAAATTATTCAATTCTTGATTTCTATGTTTTTCGTTAACATCAATTTGATTTTTTAATCCTTCAACATCCCTTTTCAATCCTTTATTATCCTTTTTCAATAGTTCATTCATTCTTTCAGCATCCTTGTAGAAAATAAAAATTCAAATGGTTGATTCAAGCAATTCACGTATAAATATTGACCATCATCATAAATTATGGGTTTCCTTGATTTCAATGAACTCGTTAAGTTATAACTATCTTTATCTATAAGAACAATAATATATTCCGTTACTGTTAGTTTCTTATTATATTCAATAACTGATTTCAATAACTCGTTAAGTTATAACTATCTTTATCTATAAGAACAATAATATATTCCGTTACTGTTAGTTTCTTATTATATTCAATAACTGATTTGCATTGTATACAAATCTAAAATCCAACAGAGCAACTTTTCCCAGTCACTATCCAAATAGATAGGGTTTTGGAGTTCGATTATGAATTTGCTTGCTTGATTGTCTGAATGAATTAATGAGCAACTGTTACTCGGTAAAATAATATAAAAATGCACTTTACTAGGTCTTTTGCTGATATCCATGACGGGTTTTGATAACCATGTCATCTGACATAGTATTGTTTATCCTTACAGACCTTTTTAATTTTCAATATATTTTGAATTCTAAATACTTTTGGGGGAGAAATGACTTGTAATTCTTGCTCATAAAATTTCCCATGTACAATATTATTATCATTGTCTTTGATGACATACATTACAGGATTCTGTTTAGTATTTAATTTTGAAATTACAAAGGCTTCATCACTCCAATTTGTATCGAAATTTTTAATAAATGGTGATGCACTAATTTTCCTAATTCTAACATGGTCACCGACTTTATACTTCGGTTTTGTAATTTTTACAGATTTTTTAGAAGTCAATGATGTTTTTGATGTGATATCAACCGGTCTCAATCCATTCAGTCCTCGATGTGATGAATGATTATAAATTGTTATTATTTTTGGTAAAACATTTACCCATTTTTTATTATCTTGATGCACGAACAATTTCTTTAATATATCTCTCAATGTTCGGTTAAATCTTTCAACATGAGCAGTTTTGTATTGAGAATGTACCGAGTAGTGATTTATTTTCAGTTTATCGAGGATTTGCTTAACTTTAATGTTGTAGAATTCTTTACCTAAAATAATAATAAAAGTAATAATAATACCTAAATCTGTTTGCAAGTTATTAGGATGTCCACCTCTAAATAAAATATTAATAGCTTTGGACATTTCATCTGCAGATTTTGCCTTGACTGGTATTGCTCGGGCAAACGGACTGAATACGTCAATACATGTTAAAATATACTTATTCCCCTTGTTAATTTTCGAATACGGTATCATTTCCATCAAATCCATTTGTCATAAATTGCCAATACCGAATGTTTTATATGCTCTTGTTGGAAATCGTTTCCGCATAGGTTTGTTCAAACTATACGTGAGCTGATCTGATAACCACTTCTGAATTAGGAACTCTTCTTTAATTTTGCCAGTCCACCGAAACCTGCCTCGTCTTCTAGGTTTGTCCATATCTTCTCCATTACAGCAAGAAGATTTAAATTTAAATTTAATGTCGGGTAATGAAGAATCAGCACCCATTGTTTATGATTGTGTTATGACTGTGTTACTCCACCTAATAATGATAATGCCAAAGGTGTCAATGCACTAATAAAAAGCAAGTGCTAAATTTAATTCATTCGATATAAAATCACTTTTTTCATTTCATTTTATTTAAAACAAGCAGACCAAACTCTAAACCAATGTCAGGTCTACAATCGACCGAGCTAGAATAGTAAGTCTATGAAAAATCTATTGAATTTTTTAATTAAGCTCAATGAGATTTGTCTCAAATACTAAACTGAGAAAAACAGTTCTTACTTTTTTCAACATATTGTCCATAAAAAGAACTTTATAAACTATAGATAGAGAAAATCAACAGTTCTTAAGAGCTTTTAATAGGAACTTCTGTAAATTTTACTTATTCATATATGCGTGTAATCAAAATTTAGATTTTTGTGGTTTTACTTCAAATTTTATACTCTATTATTTGATATATTTGTAAAGTTTTCAAAACTCCTACAATCTTGACATTACTGACAGTGAGGGTCAAGTAAAAGTTTGCAGTAGAAAAATCTAAACTTTTTAAGTGATGAACTTTCAGATCGATATAAAATAATATCGGTTGTTTCATGTAAATGAAATGACCGACATTTAATATAGTAACGAAATGAAATATAAAGCTATATTTACATAATCCTCAATTAAATTATAGCGAAACTGTCTTTAAGAAATCTGTAAATTGATATATGAAAAGTACAATATATACAACAAAAGCATTATAGGAACTTGATAATATAATAACAAGTATGAAAAAATTAATTGAATAATTTAAATAAATAAAAGTAAAATGAAACAAAATACATGAAAATAATAATAATTAGAAAAATAAATTCTTCATTTCTCATTTCGAAGATCCTTAAAAGTCTTGGGAACAATATTTGTCAATAGCTGAATTTGTCTTAGTTGCCAATTTCTCTGTCTCATTTCAATGACATCTTTCAAGTCAAATCTGATTTTCATATCCAATTCTTTAAAGTTTCTTAACTCATTCATTTTCACTATGATTCGATTGAATTTTTTAATTAAGCTCAATGAGATTTGTCTCAAATACTAAACTGAGAAAAACAGTTCTTACATTTTTCAACATAGTTATGAAGCTAAATAACTTTATTTCACATTATCAATTAATCCAAATATATTTCTACATATTGTCCATGAAAAGAACTCTACAAACTATAGATAGAGAAACAGTTCTTAAGAGCTTCTAATAGGAACTTCTGTAAATTTTTCTTATTCATATATGCGTGTAATCAAAATTTAGATTTTTGTGGTTTTACTTCAAATTTTATACTCTATTATTTGTTGTCGTTTATAGTTTATCTGCTACTGCTTTATTCTTAGGAAAGATAGTACTTGAAGATAGATCTGATGAGATTTAATTCAATATATTTCACTATATAAATAATTGTGCGATTTGCACAGCTGCAATATGTCATATTTGCGGAATTTCAGATCAATCGACAGAGGAAGATATTTCTAATTTTTTGCATTTTCAATTAAATAAAGATTTTACGTAAGTCAACATAAGGATTCAAAATGGCTGACATTGTCTTTTGGATTGACTATTTCACAAAGTTATGAAGGTTTAAGAAAAAATGTGGCGCGACACCTTCTACGGTAGCTCTTAAATCTGGAGGCTAGTCAGTTCATTAGTAGTTCTTGTGATGGGGCTAGAAGGATAATGAAAGAGATGGGTAAATAATTTTGAAAAACTGAAAGTTTTAGCACTCATAACCCACCATTATGTAACTTCGTTTAGTTGCGTTTACTTGGTGTTTCGACGTATTTAGTTTGACTTTACCTGGTGCTGTGCCTGCGTGTTATGTTCCGACGTTTTACAGTCACGCTTCGACTATGTGGACTTGAAATTAACTTGTGCCCAAAAATTTCCTTTGCAATTGATCTACCGTATTTTTAAATAACCCCATAATATTCTTTTGCTTAGATTATGTGATCTTTGATTATATTTTTTTGTTCATAGGACGTAATTTTGATTGATTTTATTGAACAATTATCAGGCAATGTATGACAAACTAGTAACTTCATATTTGCATTTACAAATTCCAAGAAACCTAGAACATAACTTAACATTATCCCCAAACGAAATAAAAGTAGTTCTGAAAGCAAAATTTTTATTTATTTCCTAATCAAGAGTTGTGCAATAAAAAATGACAAAATGTAAAATATTTATTGAAAAATTGACTTAAAATAATTTTGGAATGTGTAAATTTAATAACCATTGATACAATTTTATAATTAATAAAATATTAAAGCGAAATTTTTCTTGCTTTTTCGTCATTTTAATAATTATTTTTGTTCAAATAAATACATGACAATCCATTCACGACAAAAGCAAGATTGAGAAAAACTGACATTCAACATTAACAAGGACAAATGAATATTGTAAAATTTAATCTCTGATAATTTCCGCATCTTCTATTGCGACTCGGGACCTGTCTTCAGACTAGAATTATAAATGCAAAATCAAATTTAATAAACAATTTGTTTATCAGCTATGTTAATATTATAGACTAAGCCAAAGTACTATTAAACAAATTACAGAAAAGCAAAGTATTTTAAGGAAATTCCAAAACCACTATTAAAAAACGAAAACTCAAAGCAGTTAATCGAAGGAATTATTTTCAACAAATGATTACGTTTTTTCGAATCATTTATTGTGGAACCTATATGGCAATCTCTCAATATAACGCTGGATTGACAAAACTTTAACAATAATTTTCAATATCGGAATTATTTATAAATATAAATTTTAAATAAATAAAAATAGATAAGCAATTCATTTCGTGTTATTAAAGGAAATATTTCGACCTTAAATAGGTCTTGTTTACTACAATACGAAATTTAACAAATTTCATATTCTCGTTCTCTTTAATTGAAATTTTTTCGGTTAGAGAGAGATTGGATTCAATTTTGTATATTATTATTATTGTTGTTATTATTATTATTATTATTATTATTATTATTATTATTATTATTATTATTATTATTATTATTATTATTCATTTTTCAGTGATGACCGATCCATATTTGTTCGACAAAAATGATAATCATTCATCAAAATAAAATAACATTTTGACTATTTGGATAAAGTTTTAAATTTATTTCCATTTAAAGTTGATTATACATTCTGTTTAATTTACAATTTTCAAAAGATTCATTTCAAATTTTTGATTAAAAATAAAAAAAGTATTTATTTTTATTGGTTAATAAATTTTAGCATTCAGAGTTTAAAAAATATTACAATTATGATAATATTCAACCAAAATTTTCCTGATTACAATTAGTTTTGTAGAGTAAAAAAAATGATGGATTAATTTTTCTAAATGACTTAATAGTATTAAAAATCATAAAATTTCGCAGAGTGAAAATAAGAATTCTAATAAATTGTTTTGTAATAATTTTAAGAAAATAAAACAAGTTAAAAGTCTCCCAATTCAAATTCGAAACTTATTTGTGTTAAATTGAGATTTTAATAAATAATTTAACAGATCCAAATCTTGATCTAGTCAGTTAAAAAATATAATTACCGACATCAATCTGTCACTTTACACAAATAATAATATAGTTAATAATATGCAGGAAATGAAAGGGGAAAGGGATAAATTGACACGGGAAATAGAGCGAATCAATAAATTCCTGAAAATGCAGCATAATGGGCATTTGCAGCGGCCAATGGGGAGGATAATCGAAGCGATTCCTGGAGAAGAAAGAAAACTATGTGTGATGAGAATTAGATGTAAAGGAAAGGAGATATTAAGATGTATCTCCAAATTATGTTTAATTATAAAAGAAGAGAAGAAGCTAATGGGAATTTGAGATTGACACCAATGTATCAAGGGGGAGGATGGTCAATCCTGACGTTAATTCGCGTCTGTGTGCACGTTGGATTCGGAGATGGTGCTGGTTTTTTGTATGCGCACACAGACGCGATCAGTGTAATTTTTTTATCGAGTTTTGGTGATATCTGTTTTTTGGATTTTTTATTTGGTTTAAAAATATTTGATTTTGGACGTTTGTTTTAAAAAGGATTGGTTGTTTTAAATATTGTGAGTTTCTGGAAGTTTGAAAATAAAGATTTTTGTTGATTGGTTTAATTAATTTCAAAATGGAAAAGGATATTATGATTGTATGGAGTTTAGAAGATGGCAAACAGAGTGATATATTATATGGACATTCACGAAGCAATAACGAAATTAATCAACGAAACTAACTCATTCCTTGTAAGTGTGGATTTATGTGATTATGTAATCGTATGGAAATTAAATCTTGATCAAATGAAGTTGAATAAATTCAAATCAGTTGAAGGTTCAGAAATGATTGACTTAAGCGGATAGTTGATCCATTATCCAAATATGACCTATATATTCGAACAATAAAACTGAAACAGACGTATGGAAATTTGGACACGAATCTCTATAAATCGGTCTTTATGCTTGTCGTTATCCCCGAACATGAGTTATTACTATATGAGGAATCAAGTCAAAGGCTTTTAGCTGATGCTTCGAAAGAAGATGATGCTCAATACAAGAGCGAGTTTATCAAAGCCAACATGTTCCTTTCGACATTTAAACACACACACACACACATATATATATATATATATATATATATATATATATATATATATATAATTATGAGATTTTGTTTAAATTTAACGATATTTCCATTGACTTTTCCAATCAACATCTAATTTTAATAATTAAGTATAAATGATAATAAAATTCAAACTATATCATTATCATTTATATTAATTGTTAGAAATTCCTTTATTGATATTAAGGCCATTCATATATTTGGTATTTCTAATCTTTTATTGGGACTGAATAGACTGTATTTATATAATTTTTAGAACTATGAAACGCCAATAGTTTATGTTAAATGTATCATATTAAAGGTTTAATTTAGAGATTTTATAAAATCAATTGAAATGAAGGATCAATTGTAGAATCTCATCCCTAATAACACATATTTGGGAGGGGGATTTACAATTTATTTTGATATTTAATTTTAAAGAATTCTAAATTAATGATAATAACTAATATGTCTTGTATATCATTTTTTGTACGTATAGATAATTTTCTACTTATTAAATTTTGCTTAACTAAGTACAACAGTTTTTGTTTATAAATAAGTAAACTTTGTCAAATCGAGTCCTATCGGAACAAGCACATGGATCAAATAAAGGAAATGTGTGAATGCAGAAGACAAATGTTGGAATTCATACCTACAGAAATATGGAGAAAGATTGTCATTAAATGGCTTTGTAAATTTTTGTAGACATATTGCTTTACAAAATCCTCAATAAATAAATTTATTAACAGATTTTATTATTAAATAAGAAAATTTATTATTATATATAATTTTTCATTTATTCTAACTATCCTCAATCAATAATTTATGCCAAGTGAAATTCTATAAATGACCCGAAATAAATTTATAATTTATAAATAGACCTTTCTCGTATATGCAGTTGAAAATTGATAGTTTAAATGTTATAATTAAATTAAATTAATTTTTGTCTCCGAATTCAAAAATAATATTTATGTTTTGTTACTTTGTTCAAATAATTAGTATTTTAATAAGTGTTATCGATTAATCAATTCCTAACTATAAATATTTATTCAAAAAAATTCTTTAACACGTTAATGACAATACGAATCTTTTCATTTCTGCTTTATGTGACAAAAGCTAATGTAAGAAGACGGTGTATGGGGTGTTACACGAAGTTAAAGGAACATGGTCGTACTATTGTCGTCAATGGAACAAGAGAGGTTAACACTCGTTGCACAAAATGCTTAAACCATTACTGTATTCAATGTTTCAATAGGCTTCATAAAGTGTAATTAATTTTTTAATTATATTTGTTATTTATGATTTTAATATCTTTTTTCAATAAAATGTTTTTAGAAATAATCATTCTTTATATTTATAAGAAATTCCTACGGTTCTAATAAAGATAAAAATTAACAGAAAAACCATAAAAAAGTCTATTTTTTTAGAAAATCAGTTACAATGGCGTGAATAATATGTTTCACATAATCGTTAACGAGTTAAGAGAAATTATGCAACAGCGATCAGAAAATAAAGTTTAAAAGTGATTCCTAATAACAGACTAGTTTTGAGTTTATTTGCTCTTGTCGGTACCATCTTTGAAACCACTGATCACAATCTGAGGACCGAATCAAATAACACAAATTTTTCGTATACCACATATGAAATGTATATATATTTGACGTATGAGCAACTCGTCATCCTTTTTTCACCAAATTGGTATAAATTCAAATAAAATTTGCAATGGCACACAATGTGAGCTAAATAAACTCAAAACTAGCCTACAATTAGAACTCAAATAGAATATCATTTTTTAAAATTTTATTTTATTCAGTTAGTCATTTGAAAATCAAAAACTAAATTTTCGCAGTTGATAGATTTTCACTTTAAATTTCCCCTTCTTTATTTCTTTGCAAATTAGAAAACAATATTATTTGTTTAATAAAAATAAAACCATATTTTACTTTACAATCGGAAAGCTATTAATTTTAGTGACACGAATGAAATGCTTTAAAATAATGTATGCTTTAAAGTATGCTTTAAAAGAATATTGAAAAATCAAAATCTTTTGTATTATAAGAAATAAGTTAATTTTTTTTATTGTTTGAATGAATTGTATTTTTTTCATAATTATGAACAATGTAAAGCATGCAAGATAGACTAGCACAAATAACAGATTTCATGCTACAATGAATGATAAAGGACTTACAGACTGAAACTGATATCCTTTTATCTAAAGTAAAATTTCATAAATTTTCATACTAGTTCTTATTATACGTAAATATCTTCCAAATTGTATATAAGGTTCGTAAATTAAATTTTTCCCATAAATTAATTTTGATATATTTGAAAATATCAAATTTTTTGGTGATTTTGTTAACCTGTTAGGAATTCATGTTCGAAATTTTCCATTCTAACAACTCCTTCAATTAAGTTCTGTATAAATTTTGAAATTCCAAACTTATATTTTCATTCAATATCTAAAAATTAGAAGAGCTCCACAGAAATATTTTATTGCCTTTAATAGTTATTTACCAAAATGCTTCCTATAATATAATATATATTTTGAAAATTCATTAAATATCTGTGTCAAAGGCTAGCTTTGCACGGAATCCTATTTTAATGCTTATTATATGAGTTACTGAAAATTTGTAGCATATAGTAACCAGTGAATGCAGTTTAAGGGACGAATAAATCACCATAATTTTGAAGAATATTCAAAAAAATAAATAATTTATTTAGAAATGAAAGTAGAATGTTTTTCTCCATTTATCATTTTGTTATTGGTAATTTTATTCAAAAAATAAAATAAATCACGTAGTTATTGATTTATTTAATTTGAAAATTTATTTAAAAATAAATTTTAATATAAAGTAACAATGACGATTTCCTTCATTTCTTTTCAGACTATAAATCGATATTTTGTTTAAGTCTGAAAAGAAATAAAAATAAATCCCTGGGGAAAAAGATTTTACTAAAAAATTATGAGTCACATTTATCAATAGTATAAATTTCAAAACTTAACTCCAATCCAACTCCAATTAACTCATTTTTATACTTATATTTTATGTATTAGTTGAGGATAACAATTTTTACAATAACTAGTTAATTATGTACTGCCTTTTTCAATTGCCGAAAATTGTATATGAAATGAATAATGAAGATAAAAAATTCTGTACTCAGATATTAAGAATATAAAACAAATCAAATGATAGAAACATATACAGTAAATTTTCAAAGTGTTACAAAATTGAATCAATTTTTAAAAATATGGAGTGATCGTTATCGAATTTTAATGAATCGATTTTTGAGGGTTTTATTTATCCAGCAAAATAGCTATTGTGATACTTATGAAGTTACATAGAGAATTTATTGCACAATTTAAATTTACAATGAAGTACCATATTAAAAAAAAGCTCATCTTTAATTATATCTTAAAAATGGTAAAAATATAGTAATTACCAAATATATTAAAATTTAATTTCAACTTTAATATATAATGAATTTATGTAATTTTATTTCAACTATTATTTTGTATAGAAAAATTTTGATTAAAAAATTTCTGAAATAAGAAAAATGAATAAAATTTACAGCAACTACTTAATATTTGAAATTGTATGTGAAAATTAGAAAAAAAACTGGAATGTCATCATTAACGTGATTTCATTATTGGATGTAAAATAATTCAAATGATGGATGTTCTATCTGGATGTTCTTATCAAGAACATTTTTTACTCAAAATTAAGTATATTACCACCAAAAGATTTTAAAAAATTTCAAATGTCGAAAAATGAAAATAATAAAATTATAATTAGATATACTTTTAGTTATTTTTTATAATTAAATTCAAAGTAATTCTTTTACTTAATACAATAAATAAAAATTCAAAAAATTAATATTTTTGTGAGATTTTATATTGACATTTTTAACAATAATTCCTTTTTCGAAAAACTGCAATCGAGCTTTGTAACAACATAAAAAGACACAGCACGCTGATACAATGAACACTATTTAGCATACTTATCCTAATCCTTGATCATCAAAAAATCCTTGCGGTAATTCTTCCTTTAATATAAAAAATAAACACATGAATTAACAAAAATAAATCGTGATAAAACATTGATTGACCTGAGACAAATATTTAAGAAAAATTAAAAAAAAAACTTTACTTCTTGAATCATATCTTGAGCATCTACAGCTTTTAATACATTCTTTTTACTGGTTTCTTGAACTTCGCCGGCTAACATAAATTCATCAAGCATAAAATAGGCCTTTTCAAAATTAAAAATGATATCTAATTCACAAACCTAAAATAGAGATTTATAACTAAATTATACATTTAATCCATTTTTACGCTGCCAAAATATTTATCAAGTAGCTCAACATATCTGTGAATGATTTCAAGAGTTACGAGCTCGTTGTCTTCTCGTTCAACTGCACAGCAGAAATATAAACTCGCATACCTGAAATGTTAGAATTGCGTAATCCTTGAATTTTGAATTTTATATTTTTTTATTAATAAAATTGTATTTTTGTTTAAACTCTCTCTATCAGAAAAATATTCTATTTGCCTTAAGAACTCTAAGTTTATGGAATATATTTTTATAACGATATTTAATGTTTTTATGCAGGAGTTTCCTAAGTCGTAAATATTATTTCAAAGGTCTCACAAGGTTTAAAAGTTTGGGAAACACTGTCTTAAAATGACTGATGATAAAAGCAAAATTCAAAAATAGAAAAAAAGAAGCAATTCTATGAATTTATGTTCTTTTCATTCTTAAACGACTTTGAGATCAGAATTCGTATATTATGCACCTGGAAAAAAAATTTAGTTTATTCAATATAAAAAACATCACATATTTACAGAAGATTCATAGAGTGAAGACAACAAAATTAAATCTTATTTTATAAAGGCTAGTGGAAAAGAAACGATGAACTTTTCTGGCAAATGGATAAGATTATAAACAATATAATACGCCACAAATTAACAAAACTAGCATTACTGTTCTTTATAATACAAAATCCTATGGAATACATAGAAAGGATGAAGGAACTGAAATTTAGAAATTAAATCAGTAGATAGGGTTAGGAAAATTAAAACAAGATAATTTTTTTCAGAAAGAACTTCAAATGAACAACCTTTTATTTCTTTCCATGAAAATAAATTGACTTTAAAAATTTTAAAAGAAAATTTTATTCTTCTTTTCAACAGAAAACATTATTATTTTATAATATAAGAATAATTTTAGTGAACACCAACATTTCAACTAAACGCGAATGGAAGATGAGAACAAGGCACTTCTAAAGTACATTAATGTTAGCTATAAAGAGATCATGGATATATCTGTGTAGCATGTACGCACCTGTATGCAAAAATGTTCCAAAAACAACCATTTCAATAATCAATTTTCGAATATTAAGATTCAATTAGAGCTGAAGTATATACAAATGGAAGGACGATAAAGGTCAGAATCCATTCGGATTCAGCTGATAATGTGAAAGCAAAAATGTCTCAGGATAAATTATGGTACTTCCGTGTTATCTTACCACCAAAAATTAAATTATAAAATACAATTAAAATAACAATATAAAAAATGAGAGAATACATTATTGATGACGTTATTGAACATTATTGAACATGAATTTATTAAGGCTATCTGTGATTTATGTGATTATGTAGTTTATATGGCGCAAACGTGTTCTAAGCAGCAGTGCCAATGTGTTCGACACTATTCTCAGCGACATTGTGGTTTTCTGGCCACCTGGATGACCATTTACAAACTCTTTACAAACATTTGCTGAGTTTGTAACTGTGATTTAGAAAATAAATATAATAATTATGTGTTCTTTTTTAATTTAATTTTTGGGGGTAAGATAACACGGAAGTACCCAAATTATATCTAATACAACGCAAGTTATGAGAGAGAATACAACAAATGCGAACTACTAAATAAAATTCAGAAAGTTGGTTTAAGTAAACATATTATTGATACAGAATATGTGAATTTGGTTAATAAATCAATTTAAAAGATATTGCAATTTTGAATGATTGTGAATGAATGTCTTTTGATTATTATCATGATGTAGAATATGAAATAATGAGGTTGATAAGATTATAAGAATTAATATTTAAATTGTATGAAAATATGGAAACGATATTACTAAAAGTGCTCGTTTCGAAATTAGAATTTGCTATTGAGAGTTCAAATCAAATTAAATAGACAAAAATGTGATTGTGAGGGCAGAAATGATGAAATGTTTTGAGATGAAGTTGCAAGCAGCATTTAGAGTAAAGATTAATCAACTAATTAAAAGGAAGTGAATCCAAAGATAAATTAATTAGACTTTTTGAATTAATCTCGAGGCATAAATAAAATGTTGGGAAAACACAATGAATTAAGCACAAAATAGTTACTTTAAGGTCTAGTAATAGATTTTTAAATATATTGGAAGAAATGGAAATTATAAAAAATATGACTGTATAAAATAGTCCACAGGTGTGTTTCTTGAAAAAGAACAAATCGGATATTAGGAAATGTCTAGCTTGTCGAACACTTCCACCAAAACCTTTTTTACTAAACCGAGATATGATAATTCATAAACTAAATACAGATTATCCAGTAGAACTAGAAAATGAATCAAAACTATAAACCTGCATTTTAAACAAAAAATTTGCTCTTTACTTTAACCGGGTGTCTTTTCGAATAGAAGCTGCTCGAGACACTTTTCAAAACATTATAATTCAAGTTTGAGGTCGTCTTAATTGGAAAAATCAGTGAATTATTTGGACAAAATGCTTATATTTTTAAACGATTAAATCGAGTCTAGTAAAAGTTCCTTACAAGATCCAAGAAGCTTGTTTGAAAAAGTCTAGAAACTAAATCTAACGCATTTTATTAGTTTTTCCCGAAATTAGACTTAATAGTGCTTTATACTTCATCTCTATTCTATACAAACGAATCTTGTTATAATCTCGCTGATTTGTGATTAACAAATAATATCTAATTTCATACCTTCGATATACAATTTTTAAATCCTTCCATTCGATAAAGGCACACATTTTTGGTTTTCTTGTTAAAACAAGTGACGTTAATTCTCGAAGAATTTTCTTCCGGCTTTTGTCTGAATGAGCGACGTACCATTTTTGTAGTCTGACTTTACCTTGTCGACTGAAAAGCAGCATAAATTGCATCTAAATTTAAAAATACCAGTCATAAAAATCATTCGAATCATAAGAAAATGAAATTCAAATCATTATGAATAAAATTTTAACTCACCATTTTTGTAGTTCAGATAAAGCAGGAAAATTAGAAAAATTTCAAATTTCAAAAATGTATTTGTTTGATGTGGCGTTTTAAACAGATTTGTTTTAAAATTGAAATATCATATTTAACTATTAATTTATGGATAAAATTAAAAAATGACCTTTATTATTGTAAAGATCAGTTAATTTTAAAATGAAAATAGTAGAAAATACAAATACAAATACATTAATAAATACATTGTTTTTAAAAGTTGTAATGTTTTTAAAATTATTTTTTACATATTTCAAATAATTAAATTTTCATAGGAAATCATTAGAAAACTATTCTGATTAATTTAAGAGACTCAAAATGAAACTTGAAATAGAAGCCACTAAATTATACAAAATGAAAATTATATGGTATAATTATTTTTATGCGTACCAACTTGTTGTTGTGGTATCAGCTGTCCTTAGTTCAATATTTAAATCTTGACGATGTGCTATTGTGCTATAGTCTCATAAATATTAGTTTACGGTTCAATCAACCTGATCAATTATTGAACAACTTTAGGTGATTTTTGTTTTGTTAGTGTTTATATTAATTTTTTATGCTTCCGTTTAATTTTGTGCCTTTATACATTACCTTAACAAGTCTAAGTATCCATGTAATAGACATTTCATATCATAATATTTTAAAACGGATTTCCAAGACTTTAATTTTGATACTGTGCCCAAATTTATTATAATATTACAGTTCATAAACCAATAATAAATTCAAAATTTATAAATCGAATTATTGAAATGTATGAATAATTAAATTTAAAATTCAGCAAGCAAACCTTAATTAAAATTAAATTATTATTTTTTAAATTTGGAAATTTATTTAACACATTGGAAAATCGTTATTTCCAATCTTCTGTAGGATTATTTAGATCCTACTAATTTAACTTGCCCATGCCTAACCGGCGCTCGGTTGAGTTCGCTTCAACTTCTTTTGATGATTGTCTAATTAGTAGGGTGTTATTTAGCTCCGGACTTTCCATTAGCGATTATTTAATTTTTCATTAGTTTGTTATTTTATTATAACTTTTTCTATGGACCTTCACTAAATATTTTTATTATTGTTTTTGGATTCGGCTCATGATTTGGAGTCCAACTATAGGTATATCCGTGTTATCTTACCCCCAAAAATTAAATAAAAAAAGAACACATAATTATTATATTTATTTTCTAAATCACAGTTACAAACTCAGCAAATGTTTGTAAAGAGTTTGTAAATGGTCATCCAGGTGGCCAGAAAACCACAATGTCGTTGAGAATAGTGTCGAACACATCGGCACTGTTGCTTAGAACCCGATTGCGCCACATAAAATCACATAATCACATAATCACATAAATCACAGATAGCCTTAATAAACTAATATTCAATAATGTCCAATAACGTCATCAATAACGTATTATCTCATCTTTTATATTGTTATTTTAATTGTATTTTATAATTTAGTTTTTGGGGGTAAGATAACACGGAAGTACCCAACTATACACATATCCATTGATCAATATGAATTTCAACATTTTATAAATTTTTAATTAATTTTGGCAATTTTGTTATTTTATTGTCTTCTTTAATTTTTTTGTGCTTCCGTTTTATTTTGTACCTTTATACATTACCGAATTCTGAGCCGGCTCTGAAGAAAATACAAATATTTTTGAATAGGCTGACATAACATTTGTGACCTGACCAAGACATCAATTATATATCATCGCCTTTAAATAATATTGTCTAAATATAAATCAAATTTAAAATTAATCAATTTTAAAATTATTATGAATCGATTTTCGTTCTCAATGTCAAATTATAGATCAATATTAATTATTTATTTAATTTTTTTACATAAGATTTAATATTCACTGACTACTTTTATAATTTGTTTATAAAATCTAAATATTTATTTAATTAAAAATATGTTAAATTGTTATAAATTAAATTATTTTATCCAATTAAATTTAAGAAATTTAAATAAATTCAAAAATATTATTCAATTAATAATTTAGAAAAAATCATTGTAATAATATGTCAAACAAACTGTTAAAAAACGTTTCGAAAAGAGATCCGTTATGCTTGTCAATATTAAATGCAATGAAAACCGAGGCTACGGGATTATTTGAACAGTGTCTTTTGAGTGATGAATTTTTGAAGAAAATGAATTATATTTCATTAGAGGATGAGAAAAAATCAGTTTTAGTAACAAAAAAACACAATTTAAATAAATCAAATGCTGATTTACTTCAGAGTAAAGCGAAAAGTTATGTAAAATTCAATAATTTAGGAACTAGAGAAGAATCAAAAATAAATTCTGAGAAAAAAGAAATAATAAAAATTTCTAATTTGCCAGCAAATCCGTTAAATAAAAGTTTGACAAAATTGCAGGACTACAATTTCAAATCAGAACATTCAAAAAATAAAATACCAATAAGTATTATTTCCAAAGTCCCATTATCAGATCCAGTAGACAAAATTCAACAAAATAAAAATAAACTTCTTCAATTAATTAATTCTCATAAAATGATTCCTTTATTTGATTTTTCTCTAGTAAATGCAAAAATTAAAGAAAAACTAAAAGCAAAAGAAATAAAATCATTTAAGAGAAAAAAAAATATTTTAACAAATTCAAAAAAACAGAATGAACTAGAACATCAAAAAATCATGCTAGTAAAGCCAAAACATGAAATAAATATATTAAAGTTAGAAAGACAAAATGTCTTTGACGAGAAAAATGAGAAAAGTACAAGAAGAAATAATGAAGAGATTTCTAGAAATCAAGACAAAAAAATTAAATTTATTTCCCAGTTGGTGTCGTTTAAATCTCCAACTATTATAAAATCTCCGAAAAGAATGCAAAGGAAAATACAAATGAAAGAAAATAAAATGTCATTTAAAAGAAATTCAAAATATATTGATAATCCTTTAGATAACTGTAAATTGCATGAAAATAAAAAAATTAAAATTGGTTAAAATTCATAAATTTTTATCATGTAAATAATTACATGTCAGAAAATGTTAAAAGTTCGACATACCTGATTTTTTCCAGAATTTTTTCCATATATTTTTCGAATTTATTTTTGAATTTATTTTTGAATTTCGACAGCATTAAATTAATATCTTTTTGCAAGCAATTATTATTACTATCTCCAACTATTATAAAATCTCCGAAAAAAATGCAAAGGAAAATACAAATGAAAGAAAATAAAATGTCATTTAAAAGAAATTCAAAATATATTGATAATCCTTTAGATAACTGTAAATTGCATGAAAATAAAAAAAATTAAAATTGATTAAAATTCATAAATTTTTATCATTTAAATAATTCAAAAAATGTTAAAAAGTTCGACATACCTGATTTTTTCTGGTAAAGGCAATATATTTTACATATATTTTCTCAAAATTATTTTTGAATTTCGACAGCATTAAATTAATATCTTTTTGCAAGCAATTATTATTCTATTACTATTAAAATGGTTAATGTTGTTGATTATTATTATTATTATTATTATTATTATTATTATTATTATTATTATTATTATTATTATTATTATTACCCTAGATAAATATTACAGAACGGGGCCAAACAAATATAGAGTTAATGTGTTCGCTGAGGAACGGAAATAGACAAAGCTCCACCATATCTCTAATGCTTTAACATACCCGTCAATCCAATTCCCCAACAGTGCAAATCCAATCCAATACAACCCGAAAAAACAATAATTATTCTTATCCTTTGTGATCCTATTAAAAATGTATTTTATGTTTGACAATCATTATTTTATTGATTTTATTCATTTATTGTATATGTATATATTCTTACATTTATTGACTACATTTGATTTATCTTATTGTTGGGCTGAGTCGAAAAGTATCTAAGAAATTAGGTTAAGCATAACTAAATTAAAAATAAAAATAAAATAAACAAATTTACGAATAAAATAGAATAAGATATAAGAAAAACAATAATTAGAAAATAAGAATTAAAACAAAAAATATAAAAATAAGAAAAATTAAAATAGGACAATAGAATGACGAGAAATAACGTAAAATGCAGTAAATAATAAGGAAATTAAAGAAAATAAATAAAAAATACAATAAAATAAAGAAAATAGGAAGAAATAACTAAAAAACTAGAAAAATAAATTAAAGCAATAAAATTAAGCGGTACTCAATTTTGATTGGTCCGCACACATCAAAAATTATTATATAAGCAAACACAAAAATTATAAACTTACAGTTAAACCAAACAACTTTACAGGTAGGATAAATTTTATAAAAACACAGTTAAACCAAACAACTTTACAGGTAAACCACAGCGACTTACAGGAAATAATCCAGAATCCAGGAAATCTTAGCAAAGCGACAGTTGAAATCTATTTAAACTTCGAATAACAATTAATTCGATCCGGCACCTTTCGATTCAGCCTATACATCCGTTCAAACCACTTAGTAAGGGAATTTTATTTTATGTTTTAGTTATTTTATTTTAAACGGATCATAATAATTATGTATATTTGTGAAATAATTACATTTTTAATTTAAAAAGAGTTTTTTTCCTTTCGTTTGATCCTTAATAATGAATTTGCGTAATTAAATGATTTAGTTGCTTAATCACTAACAATAAATGATTTACTCTGAATTTTTATGATTGATTTTATGAATTATTATTTGATGATTTTAAATTTCTGAGAAACGTGGCGTTGAGATACTCCATGTCATGGTGTGAGGTGCCCTCGGGAGCTCAACCGGTGGACATGGAGGTTTCCAATCACGCAGCTGATTCGGGCCGTAATGTGGGGGCTTCTTCACGGGTCCGTCGCTGAAGGTGCGACTAAAATATGTGAATAATACTCTAAAAAGGTAGTAGCTATAAAGTGATTGAAGGAGTAGTCATATGAGAAAAATCCTGTTTGAGAGTTCGCACAGTGATTGGGGGTGTCACGCTACGGAATCATAGGATCATCTTTACCAAACTGAGATTGTCTCCATCATCTGAAAGATCTATGCAAGATTTTCTTAAATTCGTATAAACATTGTTATCGTCATACGGGGCGTATTATCTGTGTTCATAATTACACTCAAAATTGTTCCTGAAATTTTCAGTCTACAAACTTTCGTAACTGCTATTTTCATCGTCTATATCCCTCGCGTACACTCAACTTTGATACGTTTTCCTAAAGACGTGCTTGTAGTGAATTACGAAAAATCAATAGTTTTAAAAAATAAAACATAAAATACTGATGATTCTAATCTAGAAAAATTTATTTCTAAAAACAATCCAGCATGATATTCCTTGGCATATCGAATACAAAATGTCTGCAGTAACTGGGGAAAAGTTAAGATGGGATGTAACTAGTCCGATAGACCCTCCAAAGAAGTAAAATCCGAGTCTTAGGTGTGGCATAGAGAGTAGTAGAATATCCGCATTTCGTCGAGTTGTATTCCAGCGATGAGATATTTAATAAATTTCCAAATTGATGTTGATAGTTCGTGCACGTTGACAATGATAGAAATCCACGATGAGAGCTTACATCAGCCAAGATTGGCGTTTCCGTAAATAGGCATTCAGTGAGGAACATGCGGCATGTGGAATATTTGTGAAACTGACAGATACCAAAACTCATTAGATAATGTAGCAACATTCAAGTCTGAGAGTAGAGTAAACACACGAGAGTTCGCATGACAAATACACACGCATGCACGCGCAGGCACATATTGTGAATTCCAGTCTGAGAATACCCTTCAGTGACAACACAATTATGATTAGCGTAGTTGTGTGAAAATAATTTTCTGTGCGTCACATGCATTACAAATTTTGAGTTATCTAATAGCAGTATGTAGACTCACAGCGAATAATTATCATGAGAAATCCTACCTGGTGCGTCAGGTGTAGTTTCATCCAATAGATAAAATCACTAATAGCAAATAGATTTCACACCAGTCACGGATAGTTGACAGCAGGCGATCAGATATTTTAAGTCCACATTGTTGGATTTTCTAAAAATTTAATGTTTATAATTTATAATTAATGGTAATTAATTTACTTATTTATCTGTAAAATCTGTATATCGAACCATTTCCTTTTGTAAAATAGTCTTGTAATTTAGTTTGAACTCCTCAATACTATCCACCGTTTTCCAGGCAGATTCAAGTTATGATAATTTCATGAACACATAGTTTTCGTCGTCAGCGGTAATACATTACCCTCGGTAAGCAGAGTCTTGCGTAGCCGATTTATCTCTTGTAATAAATAACCCAGAGGAACAAAAATCGATGGCGTAGAGAAGTTCCTTT
>CAUHTR010001848.1:0-69283 GCA_959609185.1 Schmidtea polychroa | reverse complement strand
AATCGATAAGTACTTGTTAAATATCATATATTCACCTCAAACTAACAAGATTCCTTAAAATCCCTTAAATGACTATATTTCTACCCTTAATCAATATTATTACAAATAATTCAATAAAATCATCTAAAAAGCATCAAATTTCCCAAAAATAACTCTATCTTTAAAGATTAGTATTTTATCGATAAATATCCTTAAAAGGTTATATATTTACCTCAGACTAATAAGATTCCTTAAAATCCCCTTTAAATGACTATAATTCTAACTTTAATTCGTATTATCACAAAACAGGTAAAATCATTAACTCTAAATAATTTATAAAATCTAATGATAAAACCGGTTATAATTAAATTTTTGTTAATCACTGTACTCGAAATTTAAAATAAATATTGCTTGAAATTTGACTGTACAATATAACTGAGTAGTTGCATAGAAAGATTAAATTTATCCATATTTCTTCAAATGATCATTTTTACCGATATCCAACCGATTTAATTACTAATTAAAATCACCCGATAGATTTCTCCCAATAAAGATCAATTTTCTTTAGTCGACGTTTTAAATCAATATTTCCAACTTTTGTCGTTGTCCGTCTAAATAAAGATAAAAAATAATTTAAAGTTGATATCAATCCCAATTATCTGTAAAGTTTTCATTGTCAAAACCAAGTAAATAGATTATCCCTACTTAATAAAACATTGTTCTAAAACATAAATCTAAATTAATTTACTGTGCATTAATCACAACCTAATAAAACAATATAATTATTATTGATTCATAACTAATGTATTGCAATTTCCCTTAAAACATTGATATTTTGCCAACATCACCATTAAAAAAATCATATATTCCCATCTTAACCCATCCTTAATTAAATTTAACCAACTATATCCCCTCAAAAGATCATATTTTCCCACCTTATTCGATCCCTCATTAAATCTAACCGACAATATCCCATCTTAACCGATCTCTCACCAAATATTTCTACCCTTTTAAACATCTAACCAAATATATCCTTCAATTCTACCCACTTGAATCCTCCTTTAATTCAATTCAGTCTTAAAATCCTTAGAGAGAATTCTTCAAAAAATATGACTTTTAATTAACTGTTAAAGACACCAGACATTCTTCTATTGAAATAATTTAGTAGCTAAATAATAAGAGCCCACTAAAAGGTCAAAATTCACTAAAATTTTCTACAAATATTCACCATCAAATACCTAACTGGAGATGATACATATATTAATTGATGATAATTCTTCAGCTATTCAACCAATCATTTTCAAGCAGTAACAGCAAACTAAATTTCTGTATATCCTACAATAATTATCAAGTAAATTTAAAGTCCTTGATAAGGTTAACTGTTTCTTAGCTTATGTTTTTTAAAGTTCATCAAAGTGTAAATATTCTTAGAAAAATATTGAAAAATTATTTATTCAAATACATTACAAAGTTATCATCAAAAATCACTTAATTATTAACCTAATTGTCAATGAAATTAATTTTTATTTAAAAACTATTCAATAAAATACAACTAATTATCAAGAAATTAATTAAATTTATCAATTAAATTTATCAGTCAACATGAAATTCTTAGAAAATTATTCAATATCCTCATAAAAATTTATCCACTTGATTATTGTAAAAACTCTAATTATTAACATTGAAAATAAATTTTATTTAAAATTAAAAAACCAATCAATAAAAATACATTCAATTATCAAGAAATTAATTAAATTTACCTTAGAATTAGCATTAAATTACAGAAATTCACAAAAATAATGGAAATTCACAAAAATGATAAAAATTCACAAAAATAATAGAAATTCATGAAAATGATAGATATCCACGAAAAATTACGGAAATTCATGAAAATATTAGAAATTCACAAAAAATGATGGAAATTCATGAAAATGATAGAAATTTACTTGAATAAAACCATCAACTCTAAAAATTATCAATGCCTTAAACAACAAATTTGTCTAAATAATCATTCAAATAAAAGCATTAAATACCTTTACGACTAATACACTTACGACATGTTGAATGTGAGTAGTACCCTTGTGAGCAATACCCATAGGGGGACAGAATATTTTTTCGGATAAACTCAGAGTATATATTAATTAACTCATTCAAATTTATCATTGAATCATTAAAATTATCATAAATTTCGATAAAAATTCTAATGTGGTAAGCAATGAAAAGAGAAATATTCTTTAAACTTAGATAAAACTAACAATGAAGGTGGTAAGAATCATTAAAGTGAGAAAATTATTCATTACTCGATGATAAATTCAAATGGATGAAAATAATTGGTAGAATAATTTATTAATGGGCATAGATAAGAAAAAAGGTTGATAAGAATGGAAATATATTAATTGAATTTATTTAAAATTATTTCATAAAATTCATAAAAAAAAACTTTTAAAAGAAATATTTGTGGAGATGTTTTAGGTGAAAATTAATCAAAATCGGCGGAATATAATTGATTAAATATCGAGGATGGGGGTTATAATTAATGGAAAATCAATGGGATACAAATGATTAAATAGTGGAAAATCCGGGAATATAAGTGATTAATTAATGGAATATTGAGAATCGGAGGAATATCAATGAGAAGGATATATAATTTAAACTAGTTTATTGCATAACAAGCCGCGACTAGTTTATTACATAACAAGCCGTGAATGATAATTTATTGAGAATTATTGATTAGATCTTTTTTTTTTAATGTTTGAATAAGTACTTTAATACCTTAATAATTTAAATGTTTTGATTTACACTAAATAATTTCTAAATCAATTACCCTTTTCAATCAAAATAGGTTAATATTCAAATATAAGTCTTAGAAAATATAAATTTTATAATTGTTTCAAATTCTCAAATAATGTAAATAAGAAATTAATCTATTATCAGTTATATACTTTTAAACTTATTGATGGAATAAAACATTAGAAATAGTAAGTTTTTGTTGTATAAGTCCTTTAATATTGTAATAATAGCTATTTATTAATAAATTTATTATTTTACGTTAAATATTTCAAAAACAAATATCATAATATGAATTATATTATTCCTTTCAATCAAAATAAATTAAATGTATTATTCAAATACAATTAAAATTAAATACTACACTAAATTTAAAAATATAAGTTTTATAAGAAAATGTGAATAAGAAATTGATTTATTAAGAGTTATAGACTTTTTAAACTTCATGATTAGGCAGTAGAAACTAACTTTTTTTTCAAAAAGTCCTATTTATTATCAAATTTACTATTTTACACTAAAATATTTCAATTTAGAAAAAAAAAATCATCATAATATTGAATGTGATACTTCAATCAAAATAAGTTAATACTCAAATATATGTCTTATAAATTACAATCAAAATTAAATACTTCACTAATTTTAAGTAAAGTTTTTTAAAATTCTCAAATAAATGTTAACAAGATATTAATTTATTAATCATTATAGACTTTTTATACTTATTATTGGAATAAAACAATAGAATGATATTCAAAATATGTACAATTTAAAAATAAAATTAAAATTAAATTACATACTTTAAAAATGTTGGTAAATTATCATTCACGGCTTGTTATGTAATAAACTAGTTTAAATTATATATCCTTCTCATTGATATTCCTCCGATTCTCAATATTCCATTAATTAATCACTTATATTCCCGGATTTTCCACTATTTAATCATTTGTATCCCATTGATTTTCCATTAATTATAACCCCCATCCTCGATATTTAATCAATTATATTCCGCCGATTTTGATTAATTTTCACCTAAAACATCTCCACAAATATTTCTTTTAAAAGTTTTTTTTTATGAATTTTATGAAATAATTTTAAATAAATTCAATTAATATATTTCCATTCTTATCAACCTTTTTTCTTATCTATGCCCATTCAATGATCCATTAATGAATTATTCTACCAATTATTTTCACCCATTTGAATCGAGTAATGAATAATTTCCTCACTCTAATGAAGATTCTTAACACCTTCATTGTTAATTTTATCAAAGTTTAAAGAATATTTCATTTTACATTGCTTACCACTTTAGAATTTTTATCGAAATTTATGATAATTTCACTGATTCAATGATAAATTTGAATGAGTTAATTTATATATACTCTGAGTTTATCCGACAAAATATTCTGTCCCCCTATGGGTATTGCTCACAAGGGTACTACTCACATTCAACATGTCGTAAGTGTATTAGTCGTAAAGGTATTTAATGCTTTTATTTGAATGATTATTTAGACAAATTTGTTGTTTAAGGCATTGATAATTTTTAGAGTTGATGGTTTTAGTAAATATTCAAGTAAATTTCTATCATTTTTATGAATTTCCATCATTTTTTGTAATTTTCTATTATTTTTGCGGATTGCTATAATTTTTGTGAATTTTTATCGTTTTTTTTCTGGATTTCCATCATTTTTTGTAATTTTCTATTATTTTTGCGGATTGCTATAATTTTTGTGAATTTTTATCGTTTTTTTTTGTGGATTTCCATCATTTTTTGTAATTTTCTATCATTTTTATGAATTTCTATCATTTTTGTGAATTTCATGTTGATTGAAAGAATATTTAAAAATTTAAAGTTAGTTCTAAGATAAATTTAATTAATTTCTTGATAATTGGATGTATTTTTATTGACTTGTTTTTTAATTTTAAATAAAAAATTATTTTCAATGAGGTTAATAATTAAAGTTTGTACAATAATCAAGTGTTAGGATAAATTTTTATGAGGATATTGAATAATTTTCTAAGAATTTCATGTTGACTGATTAAAAGTTTTAATGGTGATAAATTTAATTGATAAATTTAATTAATTTCTTGATAATTAGTTGTATTTTATTGAATAGTTTTTAAATAAAAATTAATTTCATTGACAATTAGATTAATAATTAAGTGATAGAATAAATTTTTGATGATAACTTTGTAATATATTTGACTAAATAATTTTTTCAATAATTTTCTAAGAATATTTACACATTGATGAACTTAAAGAAACATAAGCTAAGAAACCAGTTAACTTTAAATTTACTTGAAAATGATTGTAGAATATACTGAAATTTAGTTTGCTGTTATTGCTTGAAAATGATTGGTTGAATCGATGAAGAATTATGATCAATCCAATATATATCATCTCCAGTATTTGATGGTAAATATTTGTAGAAAATTTTAGTGAATTTTGATCTTTTAGTGGGCTCTTATTATTTAGCTTCTAAATTATTTCAATGGAAGAATATTTAGTGTTTATGAAAATTCATATTTTTTGAAGAATTCTTTAAGGATTTTAAGAGGATTGACTGAATTAAAGGAGGATTCAAGTGGGTAGAATTGAGGGATATATTTGGTTAGATGTTTAAAGAGGTAGAAATATTTAATGAGAGATCGATTAAAATAGGAAAATATGATCTTTTAAGGGGGATATTGTCGGTTAGATTTAATGAGAGATCGGATAAGGTGGGAATATATGATCTTTTAAGGGGCTATAGTTGGTAGGATTTAATGAGAGATCGGTTAAGATGGGAAAATATGATCTTTTGAGGGGATGTAGTCGGTTAAATTTAATGAAAGATCGGATAAGGTGGAAATATATCATTGTAAGGGAGATATAGTCGATTTAATTTAATTAAGGATGGGTTAAGATGGGAATATATCATTGTAAGGGAGATGTTGGTAAAATATCAATGTTTTAAGGGAAATGTCAATACATTAGTCAGTTATGAATCAATAATAATTATATCGTTTTATTAGGTTGTGATTAATGCACAGTAAATTAATTTAGAACAATGTTTTATTAAGTAGGGATAATGATCGATTTACTTGGTTTTGACAATGAAATCTTTACAGATAATTGGGATTGATATCAACTTTAAATTATTTTTATCTTTATTTAGACGGACAACGACAAAAGTTGACCATTTGAAGAAAGTTATTTTATTGAATGGATAAATTTAATCTTTCAATGGGACCTAGTCAGTTATATTTATTTTAAATTTCGAGTACAGTGATTTACAAAAATTTACAGTGATTAACAAAAATTTTATTATAACCGGTTTTATCATTAGATTTTATAAATTCTTTAGGGTTAATGACCAAATTATTTTACATGTTTTATAAGGAAATATTCGTGATAATAGGAATTAAAGTTAGAATTATAGTCATTTAAAGGGATTTTAAGCAATCTTATTAGTCAGAGGTAAATATATAACCTTTTAAGGATATTTATCGATAAAATACTAATCTTTAAAGATATAGTTATTTCAGGGAAATTTGATGCTTTTTAGATGATTTTAGTGAATTATTTGTAATAATATGGATTCGGGGTAGAAATATAGTCATTTAAGAGATTTTAAGGAATCTTGTTAGTTTGAGGTGAATATATGATCTTTCACAAGTACTTATCGATAAGATACCAATCTTTAAATATTGATATATTTAAGGGAAATGATTCTTTTTAGATGATTTTATTGGAGAATTCACTTGGATATACCAATTATTATCATTTGAATGAATTTACTGGTTTGTTAGTTTTCTAGTCTCTTGGAATTTTATGATAATTATTTTTATTGTAGATTGATGACTTTGATAATTGTAATGAATTTATACTGATTTTTGAATATATTGAGCAATCAGTCAATCAATTTGAGTACATGTATTACTTTTAAAAAAAATAATTAAAATTAATTTTATTTCAATTAATTTATTCAATCTAAATCAATTATCTATTAGATCTTATCTTATTAATTTATTAACTTAGTTGATTCAACTTGAATGGTCAGTACTATTTTTTTTTACTGGATGATTAATGAATAGAATTCTTTCTTGTCTATTAATTAAATTTTTATGATATTTATTTTGAATAAATTTAAATTTTTGCAATTATTTAATCAATTTTTACCAAGTTATTGATGTCTTGAGTTCAATTAATTTTCCATCTAATTTTTCAAGTGATGAGTATTTGCTTTTAAAGATCAATTTGTTAGTACATAGTTGTTGGTTGTAAGTAGTTGGTTGACTTTTTAGATTTTGATAAGAAGATAGTGTATGCGATGAAGAATATTTTGTATTTAATTGCTATTATTTTTATGTGTTGTTAGTTGATTGTTGGTACTTGGTATCTTGTATTTGGTAGCTGGTACAGTGTTGTTATATAGTTGTAGGTTGATAATGCTTAGTAGCTGGTTGTTAGTACTTAGTTGTTAGTACATGGGTAGGTGGTGGTTGAGTGTTACCAATACCCTTACGACTAGTACCTTTACGACTAATACCCTTACGACCAGTACCCTTACGACCTGTACCCTTAGGGGGTCAAAACATCCTGTCGGATAAACTCAGAGTATATATAATAAAACTGATCAACAATAAGTATTTATTGTATGTGATTTTTACTTTGCAATAATAAGTCAGTAGTAATCAATTAAAAGAAAAATGTTTTGTAAATTAGAATTCATTAGTCCTTCATTGTAATTTAAATTATTTCGAATTTCACGTGGTGTTTTAAAGTGATTGAGTTGTGGTATACAATTTATAAAATACAATAAAGAATATTTAGTTGATTGTAAGTAGTTAGTTGTAAGTATGTGGTTGTTTGAGAGTTAGTTAGTACTTGGGATCATGTTGAAAGTATTTATTTGTTAGCACCTAGTTAAAAATAATCAGTAACCACTTGTTGGTAACTGTTGAATTATTATTATTATTTTTTATTATTATTATTATTTTTATTATTATTATTATTATTATTATTATTATTATTATTATTATTATTATTATTATTATTATTATTATTCCATTTAAATTTTCATTAAAAAATTCCAATTCTCAAACACCTTCTATTATTTTCTAATTAAATTTTAAAATCTTACTTTAATTTACTTTAATTTACTTATTTAAAATTTTTTACCATTGATTACTTAATTTAAAAATTATTACTTTAATTTACTTATTTAGCTTTAATTTTAAATTTTGAACCATTGTTTTCTTTAATTTAAAATTTTGAACCTTAATTTACTTATTTAAAATTTTTAACTTTAATTTACTTATCCTTAATTTACCTAATTATTCTTTATTTCTTAATTTTACACCATAATTTACTTAACAACTAAATATAATCCTTATTTTCATATTTAACCAATAATTTCATGTGGTCATTGATTAATTGACGAAGATTTGCATCTAAAATTAACATTGGAAATCCCAGAAAATCTTCATCTTAAATTGACTTTATTTTTAATATTTTAGATCATTGATTAGTTAATTTAAAAATTAAACATTATTTTACCTATTTAACTAATAATTTCACTTGGTCATCTGGTTGTTAGTACTTGGTTGATAATGTTTAGTACCTGGTTGATGTTGGTTGTAAGTACTTGGTATTTGGTAGCTAGTTGGTTGTAGGTACTTGGTTGATAATGCTTAGTACCTGGTTGATGTTGGTTGTAAGTACTTGGTAGGTGGTAGCTAGTTGGTTGTAGGTACTTGGTAGGTGGTAGCTAGTTGGTTGTAGGTACTTAGTAGCAGGTAACTGGTTGTTAGTAACTAGTTGTAGGTTGTAGGTGGTTGGTAATGCTTAGTACATGGTTGTTGTTGGTTGTGAGTACTCGGTATCTGGTACCTAGTTGGTTGCTATCAGGTAACTGGTTGTTAGTAACTAGTTGTAAGTATTTGGTATCAGGTAACTGGTTTGTTGGTTGTTTTTGGTTGTTAGTATCTAGTTGTAGTTATCAGGTAACTAGTTGTTAGTAACTAGTTGTAGGTTGTAGGTGGTTGGTAATGCTTAGTAGCTGGTTATTGTCGGTTGTGAGTACTCGGTATCTGGTACCTAGTTGGTTGGTTGTTTTGGTTGTATGTACTTGGTAACAGGTAACTGGTTGTTAGTAACTAGTTGTAGGTTGTAAGTGTTTGGTATTTAGTTGACAGTGCTTAGTACTTGGTTGTTGTTGGTTGTTGGTACTTGGTAGGTGGTAGCTAGTTGTTAGCTGGTTGTTGTTGGTTGAATGTACTTGGTAGGTGGTAGCTAGTTGGTTGTAGGTATCTAGTTGTAGGTATCTGGTTGGTTGCTTGTTTTTATTGTTAGTACTTGGTATCTGGTTGGTTGCTTGTTTTTGGTTGTTAGTACTTGTTAGGTGGTTGTAGGTACTTAGTATCAGGTAACTGGTTGTTAGTAACTAGTTGTAGGTATCTGGTTGTTAATACATGTTCGTAAGTTACTGGTTGTTGGTACTAAGTTGTTGGTTTGTTGTAGAATTATTATTAAAATTTGTCTTTGTAAAATATTTCATAAAAAATTTCATTAAAAATTATCTTTAAAATTTCCATCTAAAATTAACATTGAAAAATATTTCATAAAAATTTCCATTAAAAATGAACTTAAAAAATTATTCCATAAAAATTTCCATTAAAAATTACTTAAAAAATTATTTCATTAAAATTTTCATTAAAAAATTTCAATTCTCAAACACCTTCTATTATTTCAACTTTTTGTTAATAAATTTTAAAATCTTACTTTAATTTACTTATTACATTACTTATTTAAAAATTATTACTTTAATTTACTTATTTAACTTTAATTTAAAATTTTTGACCATTGATTACTTAATTTTTAAATTTGGACCTTAATTAACTTTAATTTAATTTTTTTAGAACCTTAATTTAGTTATTTGAGCCCATTCATTACTAATTGAAAAATTTGGACCATAATTTACTGTAATTTAATTTTTAGAACCATAATTTACTTTAATTTTTTAGGACCATAATTAACTGTAATTGAAAAATTTGGACCATAATTTACTGTAATTTAATTTTTAGACCCATAATTTACTGTAATTTAATATTTTAGTATTTGGTATCAGGTAACTGGTTGGTTGGTTGTTTTTGGTTGTTAGTATCTAGTTGTAGGTATCAGGTAACTAGTTGTTAGTAACTAGTTGTAGGTTGTAGGTGGTTGGTAATGCTTAGTAGCTGGTTGTTGTTGGTTGTGAGTACTCGGTATCTGGTACCTAGTTGGTTGGTTGTTGTTGGTTGTGAGTACTCGGTATCTGGTACCTAGTTAGTTGGTTGTTGTTGGTTGTATGTACTTGGTAACAGGTAACTGGTTGTTAGTAACTAGTTGTAGGTTGTAAGTGTTTGGTATTTAGTTGACAGTGCTTAGTACTTGGTTGTTGTTGGTTGTTGGTACTTGGTAGGTGGTAGCTAGTTGTTAGCTGGTTGTTGTTGGTTGAATGTACTTGGTAGGTGGTAGCTAGTTGTTAGCTGGTTGTTGTTGGTTGAATGTACTTGGTAGGTGGTAGCTAGTTGGTTGTAGGTATCTAGTTGTAGGTATCTGGTTGGTTGCTTGTTTTTATTGTTAGTACTTGGTACCTAGTTGGTTGCTTGTTTTTGGTTGTTAGTACTTGTTAGATGGTTGTAGGTACTTAGTATCAGGTAACTGGTTGTTAGTAACTATTTGTAGGTATCTGGTTGTTAATACATGTTCGTAAGTTACTGGTTGTTGGTACTAAGTTGTTGGTTTGTTGTAGAATTATTATTAAAATTTGTCTTTGTAAAATATTTCATAAAAAATTTCATTAAAAATTATCTTAAAAATTTCCATCTAAAATTAACATTGAAAAATATTTCATAAAAATTTCCATTAAAAATGAACTTAAAAAATTATTCCATAAAAATTTCCATTAAAAATTACTTAAAAAATTATTTCATTAAAATTTTCATTAAAAAATTTCAATTCTCAAACACCTTCTATTATTTCAACTTTTTGTTAATAAATTTTAAAATCTTACTTTAATTTACTTATTACATTACTTATTTAAAAATTATTACTTTAATTTACTTATTTAACTTTAATTTAAAATTTTTGACCATTGATTACTTAATTTTTAAATTTGGACCTTAATTAACTTTAATTTAATTTTTTAGAACCTTAATTTAGTTATTTGAGCCCATTCATTACTAATTGAAAAATTTGGACCATAATTTACTGTAATTTAATTTTTAGAACCATAATTTACTTTAATTTAATTTTTTAGGACCATAATTAACTGTAATTGAAAAATTTGGACCATAATTTACTGTAATTTAATTTTTAGACCCATAATTTACTGTAATTTAATATTTTAGAACCTAAATTTACTGTTATTGAAAAATTTGAACCATCATTTACTTTAATTGAAAAATTTGAACCATAATTTACTTTAATTTAAAAATTTGGACCATTATTTACTGTAATTTAATTTTTAAGAACCATAATTTACTGTAATTTAATTTTTTAGAACCATAATTTACTGTAATTCAATTTTTAGAACCATTATTTACTGTAATTCAAAAATTTGGACCATTATTTACTGTAATTCAAAAATTTGGACCATTATTTACTTTAATTGAAAAATTTGAACCTTAATTTACTTTAATTTAATATTTTAGAACCATAATTAACTGTAATTGAAAAATTTGGACCATTATTTACTGTAATTTAATTTTTAAGAACCATTATTTACTGTATTTCAAAAATTTGGACCATTATTTACTGTAATTCAAAAATTTGGACCATAATTTACTTTAATTGAAAAATTTGGACCTTAATTTACTTTAATTTAATTTTTTAGAACCATAATTAACTGTAATTGAAAAATTTGGACCATTAATTACTGTAATTTAATTTTTAAGAACCATAATTTACTGTAATTTAATTTTTTAGAACCATAATTTACTGTAATTCAAAAATTTGGACCATTATTTACTGTAATTCAAAAATTTGAACCATAATTTACTGTAATTTAATTTTTAGACCCATTATTTACTTTATTTTAAAAATTTACCACGCTTTTTTAGTGTAGACCACCTTTTTCTCAGGACCAAGGAGACCCGCATTAATTGGCCTAGAAAAATCCATGCTTTTTTATTGATAATCGGATTTTTGTATTGAAAATATCCTGAGACCTTAAATTGCCACTCCTTTTTTTAGTGTAGACCACCTTTTTGTATTGAAAATATCCTGAGACCTTAAATTACCACTCTTTTTTATTGAAGACCGCCTTTTTCTATTGAAAATATCCTGAGACCTTAAATTACCACTCTTTTTTATTGAAGACCACCTTTTGCTATTGAAATTCTCAGGACCAAGGAGTCCCACCTGAATTGACCTAGAAAATTCCATGCTTTTTAGTGGTAGTCGGATTTTTGTATTGAAAATATCCTGAGACCTTAAATTACCATGCTTTTTTAGTGGTAGTCGGATTTTTGTATTGAAAATCCCAGGACCAAGGAGACCCCCTCACTATAGTGTGAATAATCCTTGGCTTTTTTATTGGTAGTCGGATTTTTGTATTGAAAATATCCTGAGACCTTAAATTACCACTCTTTTTTATTGAAGACCGCCTTTTTCTATTGAAAATATCCTGAGACCTTAAATTACCACTCTTTTTTATTGAAGACCACCTTTTGCTATTGAAATTCTCAGGACCAAGGAGTCCCACCTGAATTGACCTAGAAAATTCCATGCTTTTTAGTGGTAGTCGGATTTTTGTATTGAAAATATCCTGAGACCTTAAATTACCATGCTTTTTTAGTGGTAGTCGGATTTTTGTATTGAAAATCCCAGGACCAAGGAGACCCCCTCACTATAGTGTGAATAATCCTTGGCTTTTTTATTGGTAGTCGGATTTTTGTATTGAAAATATCCTGAGACCTTAAATTACCATGCTTTTTTATTGAAGACCGCCTTTTTCTATTGAAATTCTCAGGACCAAGGAGACCCACCTGAATTGACCTAGAAAAATCCATGCTTTTTTAGTGGTAGTCGGATTTTTGTATAGAAAAATATTTTTTGTATTGAAAATCCCAGGACCATCGAGACCCCTCACTATAGTGTGATAAATCCTTGGCTTTTTTATTGATAGTCGGATTTTTGTATAGAAAAAAATTTTTTGTATTGAAAATCCCAGGACCATCGAGACCCCCTCACTATAGTCTGAAAATTCCATGCTTTTTTATTGGTAGTCGGATTTTTGTATAGAAAAAAATTTTTTGTATTGAAAATCCCAGGACCATCGTTTTTGTATAGAAAAAAAAATTTGTATTGAAAATCCCAGGACCATCGTTTTTGTATAGAAAAAATTTTTTTGTATTGAAAATCCCAGGACCATCGAGACCCCCTCACTATAGCGTGAAAATTCCATGCTTTTTTATTGGTAGTCGAATTTTTGTATAGAAAAAAAAATTTGTATTGAAAATCCCAGGACCATCGAGACCCCCTCACTATAGTCTGATAAAAAAAAATTTGGACCAAAAATCCCTGAAAGCAAAATAATGAGTTGGGAACAATTGCGTAATAAAAAGTTGGGAACAAACCCCCCCCCCAGGGGGGGGGGGGTAATTGTTCCCATGGGCCACTTTCTACCTACTGTAGTAGTATCCCCAGGCTTCCAAATACTACCCAAGAGTATAGCCGAGGACAACCTTCCTAATTACTAAGGAAATAACCAAGTTTACAGTCCTATAACCGGGATAATTAAGGTCTTATATTTCTTATTAATAAAGGTTGAATTAATAACTTGTTAGTTAATTTTATATTCTAGTTTTATTATTATTATTATTTTATTTGTGGTGACATAGCATACACCCCGATAGTCCCAACACAATCTTTTTATCGGTGACTCTATCGGGCTCATCATATTTCTATACATAATAACACAACGAGTTCGTAACATCCCCAACTATATTAGGAACATATAACATAACAGTATTTAATGCTAAAGAGTCAATTTGTTGAGGTCTGTAAATTAGAATAAATTTAAATGAAATTTAGGTTGAAATTTAAATAAAAGTAAATGAAGAAAAAGACAAATAAAAGCGTGATCATGCACAGAATTGATAGTAATGGAAAGTGTGATGGAAGCAGTATTAGAAAATGCCAAAAGCAATTTCGAAAGGCTAGAATCCTGAAATCCGAGAAAAATCAGTAAATTGTAAAATCATCAAAATCGAATTGGGAAAACGGGACAGGTATAGAGTAGCTAATGGTCAACAAGATGATGTTTAGGGATTTATCAGAAAATGGTTAGGGTCGAAAAGCATTCAAATGTGTAAAAACAGAAAACGTTAATTTATTAATTATTTGGCTAATAGAAAACCCGAGCTAATGGGAAACCCGAGCCAATAGAGAACCTGAGAGATGAAGGAAACCCGAGCTGGGTAAACAACAAGAAAAGTAAACAAAAGGAAAATTTGGCCCATTAGCTTGACACAATGATTAATTGGAAAAGAGCAAGGAGTGCGTGTAGTGCGTGTAGAAAGGCCGGAAGGGCCATTAATTATCTGGATTCGTTGGACCATTATGGGTGACAGCCGTAACAGATATGTGGAAGCGAATGTCAAGTGAAAGATTGGCTTGGCAATAACCATTTGTCATCCCGATTTTGAGGAGTATATAAGGAAAAGGAAAATCAGAGAAAATCGGCATTTTGCCTCAGCTAGGGTTAGAAGAAACCGAGTTAGGAATAGGAAAACGAATTAAGGAGAGTAGGGAAAAGAAGATATAGAATAGGAATACGAAAAGGTGAAAAAGAATCAAATCAAACAGAAAAGAGGAAGACGTGGGTCAAGAGAATCTAAAGAAATAAAAGGTGAATATTAACTATTTACAAAGCATCAACGCCGAGCGGAGAATCGGTCAAACGTAACTTTGATTATTAACTGTAAAGTGGTGATAAAGGATTGTGAATTTGTTATTTCAATATACGTTGGGTAGTTATTGTTTTGATTTAAAGGACACGAGGAGTCAGAAGTTACCGACTTAAATTAACCGAAAACCCAACAAATTAATTAAAATTTACCTACTTTCACGACCACACTGAGCTCATTACGGTAGGGCCTATTGTTGTGTTTGTTCGGCACTACGGCAAAAAGGTACCGTAACGACGAACCCGATTAGTTATTCTGCATCTAGCTCATAGAGCCCCGTTGCCATAGATGAAATTTATGGACCTGCTGTATCATTGAGGGTTGTGGACCCGTCGATGAATTGTAGATTTTAATGAATTCTCGACTAGCTGAGGTCATGTGTAAAAACTTACACTGCGCACCCAGTTTCCCCAATAAGAAAAGAAAACAAAATTGCGTAAGATTAATATAAATTCGACAATATATGACATAATATATATGAACAAAATTCAAAATATCCATACTGTTATCGATGGTTTGGAATTAAACAAAATGAAAATTCTGGCATAAAGAGTAAGAAGTGACTGAAATTTTTCGGTATTTATTCCCTATTTTGGGTGTGCTAGTTTGTGTGTTTGCATTAGTACACTAAAACAAATTCGAATTATTTTTATTCTGGAATATTCGAGTTTGTAATTTTTATCAATTTTGATGGCGATTTTGACGTAGTAATTTTTGTTTTTATTTTTACAAATTTTATTTTGGAATTATTTTTTATTAAATTTGCCTCATGATGGATATAGGTATTTCCAGAACATTCGATGTTAAATTTAATTTATTTTTCAATTTTTGATTGCTTTTTATGTCTTATTTTTCAAAATTTCTGTATTTTAAACTGAAAAATTTTATTTTTATAAATCTTATTGGGTCGTTTGGCGGCCATGATGGATTTCGCCATTTTTATGGATTGTTCTCGGTTGTTATTCGATATTTCTTTAAGTAGGATATTTATGGAAATTTTCTTTAATTTTCTTTTTAATTTTTTCTATTTACCTTTATTCAAATTTATTTTTGTTGTTTTTACCTACTTTGGTTGTATTTCAGTAGATTTTCGTGCAATACTTTTTGCAGGTTTTAATTTATTATTATTTGGGTGTTTTAAGTTTTGTGTGTTGATCTCTCCATTATTATTGTTTACTTGATGTTTTATGTTTCAATATAAGTAAACCTAATGCTGGGTATGCATGTTGTGTACCGACACATTTTCTCACTATTCTAACTTGTGGGTCTAGGAATCAGTTCTAGACCTACAATAAAAAATATTATAAATATGTCAATATGTTATGTCAAGATCAATCACATGTTAGACATCGTATATTACAGAAGTGCGCTATGACTTTGTCGTTTTATAAAATTCAATGTAGACGGATTGGATCTACACAGTTCCGTGCGAATTCCGTCAAAATGCTTCACTTGAAGATAGAATCAATGGAAAAGCAACAAGAGGAGGACCAAGGAGTGACGCAAGATCTAAAAGTCACTATCCGAAAGCAAGCCTAACGACTAATCCAGTTAAAAGCCAGCATTCGTCTGGTGATTGCACTTATTTATTACAAAAGCTGATAGAGTTGAATGTATAAATTATTCTTTTAAAATAATCAAAATAAAATATCGCTATATATCCAATTAAAATCCAGTATACAGCTAACACGTATTAGGACATTTTCATAAGTTTCTATAAATCAATGGCAATTATTTACAAAATAAATTAAAATTAAATACAAAATTTATTTGTGGACAATAAAATAATTAATAAAGAAATATCAACACATGTTTTAACATGGTAAAACTAATATAAATATTAAGTGTTTTTTGAATTAAATATATATATTTTGTGATTTATTTCAATGTCATCTACTAATGAATGAATTTGTAAACAATTAATTTGGGTTAAAAAATTTTTAACCATCTTACAAAATATTGAATTTATTAGCAATAATTTTTTTTTTATAAATTTGTTATCAATATATATTTTGGCATCCCTCTATTGTTAATCTTTTCATTAATTTTAATTTTTTTAATAAAATTTATGCATATATTCTATTAGATTATTGCTGATGCAAAGTACGAAGAATTTAAAGTTTTTAAAAATAAATCGATGTTGGCTAAAATTATTAACAATGTAAATTCAAATTTACTCATCATTGGACATAATACATTTTTAGGAGAATATTTCTTTCCCTGCCAAGTCTACTAAATTCGGAATAATTGGTCAATTTTTGTGTTGTAATGGAGAAACTGGAAGAGTAATTGTGTTTTGATGTTTGCCAATCTTTAATAAGTGCAAAGGTTTTGAAAATTACCGCCGAGCGAAGAAAGAAAGATGGATCGATTATTGATTTCATTCACGATTCACTCAATAAGCATTATGGATCTGAGAATCAAGCCGTTGGGTTAGGTGGGGTTATTTTAACTCAGTGTGGAGAAGTAAAAATCCACGTCATGGTAAGCCATTGTTATTCATTTCGCTATAAAACTAATTAACCATTATTTAAATTTGTATTAAAATCGTAATTTTCGTTAGCAATTATAGAGATAAAACTCATATATTTATTTCCATAAGTAGAATTTTATGGAGGACTTCACGATTTTTAGATGAATTAAATGTTTTCGTATGTATATATCACAATTTCGCAGACTATAGTTATTTGAACTAATTGCATATCGATTTTGTTTATTCGTTGTAGGTGGATTTCGATGTTATTTGTGGTGGCAATTGTATTTATATTCTGTGTCTCATCGTATGTTGTGAAAAGTCCACATTTTAACATATTGTGTAAATACAGAAGTTTAATCAAATCAAATAAATACAAATATCAGATTATATTAGTCTCGATTTACAATAATACTACACCAACCGGCAATTGATTATCATCAAATGGCCATTGATTTGCATATTTAATAATATAAATATTAACTTACCTATAATAAATGTGTGTGTGTGTGTGTCATAGCCAGAAAGGACATTGAATTAGCTAGGTGACATTAAATTGGCAATTAAATTGGATAGAAAGATAGAAAAAATCGCTGTTGGAAGAAAAATAATTAAATACATACAAACACGGTTCACAAAATTTCTATAATAAAAAATACACACTATAGGACATTGATTTATCATGCGGACATTCAATTAGCTAAAAATTTTCAATTTAAAATTAATTAATTATAAACAAATATACGAGAATGTGTCAGAAACTTCATCAGAATCGACTATTTCATTTCAAGAAATTCATAGATGAATGCTCTTCAATAGATGGACGAACAAGAGATTCGGTAGATCACGAGTAGGCAATAGAATTTATAACAATATACCAACAAATCGAGGTCCTAATATCCAAAGATGAGCTAATCCATTTACAATAATATATCTTCATTGACTATTCAAATAGAAAAGTTGCCATATAATCCATTTTTGAACCCCATCGAAAGTGTTTAGCAAAATTAAAAATGGGGTAAGGACTAAAGTTTCTTCGGCTGATGGATTTACCAGACAGATTTACCTTCAATGAATGATTTACTGCAATATCTCAAGCAATTAACGAGGAACTTCGAAAAGCAGATCATAATAATTTCAAAAATCATATTAATAATCATATTAAAGATTCTTCCCTAAATGCTTGATATTTTAGGTGAACTATGAAAAATTTAATGTATATTATAATAAATAAATATCTTCTTTATTCATTATTTTAACAAAAAATCTTAAAATTAACTAAAATCCAAAACAAAGCTTATTATTTAATAATTTAAACATTTAATTATTTTAATATATTATTTTTTAAAATTTTAGCATTCAAAATTTAATTTAATAATTCCCTAAGAAAGCAGTTAGGGAATTTAAACTATAGGATAGTGTCAACTTCATGGAAAGTACTCAATATGTTTATTAATAAGTCAAAAACTCCGGTCGAATTGTCTTCCGTTGTCGTATATCAGTTTACATGTAATGGGTGTAATGCCACATACATTGGAGAGACTTCCCGTCATCTCTATATTCGAGCTCGAGAGCATTATAGACCGAAGGCATTGACCCATACTGGTGAGCACAATAAGAGCTGTAAGATTAAAATAGGAATGTCTGATTTTAAAATTTTATTAAAAAATTTCGATAATTATTGGGAACGTGTGATTTGTGAGGCGTTGTTGATAAAGTCATTGAATCCGAAAATTAATGTCCAAAATGCAGTAAATACTTGTGTTTTGAGTGTTTTTAAATACGTTTTTTTATATTGTATGTATTGATTGATGTATTAAATTAAATTTTGAATGCTGAAATTTTAAAATATAATTGAATGTTTTTATTAAATAAAAAAATTTTTTATATATAATTAATAAATTTGTTTAAAATCCTAAATTTACATAGTTATTATATATCGTGAAAATATATCGTGAAAAGAATGTTTGATCGGCGTTATCTTATAATTAAATCATTGCCATGTATGTTTAACTATTTATTCAATAATTATTATTATCATTATTATTATTATTATCTTTATCATTATTATTATTATTAATAATATTATTATTATTCATTATTATTGACAAGGACTTATCTTATAGTTTTTTTTTATTTTTTCATTATTATTTATAAATTGTGATGGGGATGAAGATCAAAATCTCGTAGTATAAACCACATGAACCCAGAAGTTCCCCAACAGTTAAGTAGGTCGTCTACAAATGATTTAATGCTAACGCGTAAATCATTAAAAATTATTTTACATCTAAACTATTTTCATACGAACCGACGTTAAATATTTAAGCCACATTCATTAACTTGTGTTATTGTTATTATTATTAAACAATTAAATGATAATTTAAGCCTTTTGCTGTGAAGTATATATTTAATCAAATGAAAGAATTTTCAACTATAAAAATAGTCCTTTTCAATTTCTATCACGAATAATGGTAGTAGACATCGAAACTCGATAAATCATGAACAAGTTTGTATTCGAGTACACCACGTACAATTTTAAAGTAAATCTACTCTCTACAATGGTACATACCCATCTTATTTAGTAATGGAAATGGTTAAATGCCTGATATGCATTTGTAGGATTTTAGAGTATTTGAATATTTTTGAATATCCCGTTTCTGACATCAATACTGAAATCTAGCATTACGAAAGCTGAAATTCAAAATTCTATTTATTACAAATTATTAATTATTCAAACAAGTATTAAAGTAAACTTGAATAGATATTTAAATAAAAGAATTAAATAATATCAAAATTTTGATATATTTATTTAACTACTTACTGCAATGTCGATAGAAATCTAATTGCAATTTAATCTTTTTATTCAAAAGTTTATTTTTCTATGTATAGATTTCAATATAATTAGGTTATTATACAAAATATTCAATAATTATTTTATTTTCATTATTTTTAGCCGGATTTTAGCAAATGTCCACTGAATACTGATTCAAAAGTAGAAGACTGGTTACATTTCTTTCACGTGACAGCTCCATTTGTTGCTGTTGGAGAAATGGTATCCCATGATCCAGTAGGTTAATTTAATTTACTAAAAAATTTATAAAACTCCAAATAACATCATTAATTACAGAAAAAAGTTTTTATAACAATTAATTTCAATCACATTAATGTTTGTGCAAAATTGAATCGAATTGCAGTAAATAAAAACTTATACAAACATAATAATTGAAAAACTATTTTATTTATAGAGAAATTAGCACATTTTATACATACTAGATTCTAATGATTAGAATAATCGTTTCTTGCATTTGGCAAACAAGATTTAGAAATCTTTCTCATCACTGCCACAAAATCGCCCGATAAACACTACCACAAGGATGAAAAACACTGTTGGTAAATATCTTAAGAATGATTAAACTTGAAAACTATCACAAATTTTAAAGAAGATATATTTAATAATATTCATCATCACTAATCTGGGCTGAAACCTCCACAAAGCGGTTCAACTTCAGTAGATAGTTATAGGCACTTCAGATCCAGATACCCCCCTATTTTTTTTTTAATTTTTAAAAAGGTTTCCCCATAATTTTTAAATTTTTTTTAAAAGACCCCTTACTTTTTTAATTTTTGTTTTAATTAGCGATTATGTAATAATTTTAATTTTTGTTTAAATTGTGGATTACGTCATACATTTTGATCTTTTATAAGAATTTTTATGCCAATATATTTGAAATTAAATTCTCTATTAAATGAGACTGATGTAATCAAAATTCTAAAATTTCATTTTTAATACATTATTTTTGAATTTACACATCTTTTTAAACAAATATACATCTTTCTCATTCATTCATTTTATATCCCTTTATTGAAATATTTACAAACCAACATGTTTTAGTTACATAGAGATCTATATAAATTATTCAATAATAGCCTTTATGGTAAATCCGTAGAGAATTTGAAAAAACGTATGAATTTGAGGCTATGCAATTCATCAGCAAAGATGATTGTATACGCCTCAAAACCACCTTTCAAAAAATCAATTAAAATAGCGAATGATCTGATTGCGGTTTATCTTAAAAAGATTCTATATGTTTAGAAAGGCCTAGTTACATAGGGCAATCAGTGCTAGACCTGTCTAAACTGCGCATGTATCAACTGTAATATAATGAATTGGAAAAATATAGATCTGTATTCTTATGTGATATAAATATCGTTGCCGGTGATACTGATTCGTTTTTTCTTGAGATTAAGCACTGTAAGCCAGACACTCTTGCCGGCAATGATAAGAGATAATCTTCTAGATACCTCTAATTATAACCCCGCACACCCCTTATACTCGAGAAACATTGATTCTGTGATAGGAAAATTTAAATATGAAAGCAAAGGTCTCGGGTATAAGGAATGGGTTTTCTTAATAACTAATTGCTATAGTTAATTAGGTGTCAAAGATACTATGAGGGCTAAGGGGGTGAAATTAATGGGTACAGAGATTGGGCACTGCTACAATAACAACGTAGAATTTACAGTGCTGCAAACTAGGATAGGGACGCGGAAACACCAACTAAATACAATCAAAAATAGTAAAATCCCATTGACAAATACCGATGATAAGCGATTATGAATGGGGAAAAATAATAGTATCGCATTTGGGCATTATTTTGGGGTTGATGCTGTTTTTAATGATCAAGTATTGGATGAAGTTGAACCTCTTTGTGGAGGTTTCAGTCTCAAAGTCCGCATATTACGAACGGTGGGGTAATAATCTTTGAATAATCTTTAAGTGTTAAATTTTTATTTTTAGGGAGCGTGTATAGGGTGATTCCTATTTGATTTTTAGTGCACAATGCAACATGTGCCTTAAAGGTTTTGTCCCGATAAAAACCATTTAAACAATGAGGGCACCATCTAACTCTAATTCTGGTATTACATTCGACGTTTGAATGACCATTCATTAATCGGTTTAAATGATAATTATCACCAAGGCTGCGCAACAATATATTGAACTGACAATATATTGCAATATATTGTTAACCACAATAACAATATATTGTATTGTATTGCGCTACAATAACAATATATTGTATTGTATTAGACCACAATAACAATATATTGTATTGTATTGGGTCACAATAACAATCTTTTGTATTGTATTGCGTTACAGTAACAATATATTGTATTGCTTACTATTAGTTATATTATAGTCTAATGATAATTCTTTTATAAGTTAAATTGCATTTGAAAGTATTAAATTAATAAAACTAATTACTTTTAAATTATTTGAAATAATAAATAATTATTACGAATTATTCTAAAATATATTTGTTATCAAAAAGTTTCCATCTCAATTATTGTTTTATTGAAAGTTTAATAAAATAAAAACATAAATTGTATATTAATAAAGTTAAAATCAATCTTTTCATTTTATTTTTAAATTGTGTTTTACTGTATTGATCAACTTTAAATTCAAATTATTTACAAATATTTCGCAAGACATTCAATTTTAAATATGAAAAGAGATTGAGGAAATGGTAAGTTATTTTATTTCAATTTATTTATATTTTTAATAAATTTACATTAATTTATTAATTTAACAATTCTTTGATGTGAGCCATTTATCCATAAAAAATCTATTTTTATTTTGGCAATAATTTGAACAAAGTTTTAGTATATAAAAGTGTAAAATTGTATAAAACATCCTAAAACATATAAATATGCAGAATCCCCCCAAAATACATTCGCAACATTCAAATCGAGCGCTTTTTACATTTATAATATAATTTCGCTGTATGCCCTAATCGTTTTGTAATTCCAGAAACTAAACTAATATGCCAACTTTATTTTGGCATAGCACCTATAGATCCGGTAACCAATTCATGGAAATGTTCGTAAGCAGAACATAAAACTTGGTTACTCTAACTTAATAAGCCATATCAAACAGAAACACAAAAAGTATCTTGATATGTACCACTTAAGTAAAAGTGCTAGTGCCGAAGGTGACTCGCAAGATATTGAAAATAGTAACGAATCTCGAGAAATTGTTCCTTCTCTTGCATCACGACAGATTACTCTAGAGTACATGCTTGATACTAGATCAAAAAACATTTACAAATGGATGGAATGGATCATAATGGATGAACATGAACTCGTTTTTTTCTGAAATATATATTATATTGTAATAAAAGAAAAAATATACTCCCTCCGTCCGGAAATATGGTATACATTTGCGAAAAAATAAAATAACTCAAAAAATGTACATGACAAGTTTATTATATTACCTTTATTTGAAACATTTTAATAAATATTAATGTAAATATTAAATAAAATTTAAAAAAATAAATATTAATATTAATAAGTTCACTCGAAATTTGATTTGGCTTTATTGTATGCTTCTTTAGAACATACATATTTTTCTAGCAGTCGACCTTCGCGACGAAGTTTTCCTTTACTTAAATGAGGTATTTTATAGCCGTTTCCTCCATCTGCTAACATAATTGACTCCATACATGCTTGCAATGTTGTTAAAACGTTATCGAGAGTATTCGCTTCTAATTGATTAATTGATTAATTAATTCTAGGTTTTCTTCCGCATCTTTTTTTCTTTTTTGAAGAAACATCGGCACATATCTTACCTTTTCTGTATTGAGTTTGTGCTGCATGCCAAATTCTGCTAACGGTTAGCCGGGAAACTTGAAACGCAGTAGCAACTTCGTTGATTGCACCGTGTTTTAACTTATTCTCCTTCATCTGCTGTAATAATTTTTCAAAAATACCTTGACGTTGTTCTTTAGTTAACTGTTTATATTTTGAATCTCTTCTTTCTAAATTTAACAAATTTCCTTCCACATTTTCCATATTCGTCTTGCAGCGGTACTAATTTTATCTACCTCAAGAAACACTGATGTTTGAGCGGTAAGTTTTTAACTAAGAATGATATTACTTAAGTCAAATATTTTAGGTTATATTGTCATGAATATTTACTATGACAATGTCATGACAGTTGCCTATTTATTTTTATATTCACGATAATCTACGATTTTTGTTGAAATGTATACCATATTACCGGACGGAGGGAGTATATTATATTATATTGTATTGAAACAAAAATATTATATATTTTATTGTATTGAAATAAAAATATTATACAATATATTGTATTGAAACAAAAATATTATACAATATATTGTATTGTAATAAAAATATATTGCAATATATTCTATAGTTATAAAAATATATTGCAATATTTTAACAATATTATTGTGCACAGCCTTGATTATAACCGTATTGTAGGAGTAAAAGATTAATAGGATTCCCTTCGGTAACCTTAGATCTATGAATTATATTTTGGTGTGGATGATTATTTATATCATTATTTATATTATTCCTAGTTATTGTAGGTTTTTATTCAAAAACATTGATTGCCAATTTGAAATCTATGTTATTTATTTCAAATTTCGGGATTTTGCATAACCTCATTGAGCAATCAGTAATGGGATCATAATTTAGTTCGTCTAAGTAATTAGTATAACTGGAAACACGCTCCCTATGATTTAAATTATATCACGCTTTAATAGTGATGTTGTATTTAATGTATTTAATAAATGTATTAGTCATATTTGTCTTATTCTTTATTAACAAAAAAATTGCAACATTAATGCAAAAGACATGCAAATTTAACAAAGAAAATCTATAAACAAACTTACATTATAGTTTTAAAGTGTTGATAATGACTACGGAAAAATGTTAATATGATTAATTAATTACCGAATTATTTAGAATTTGTAATCAAATTTTTGTTGGAAAAATTATCAGAAATAGTTGGGGTAAAAATGGAGGACATATTATCTGTTACAAGTGCATTAAATATAGGCTGAGTAGTTGAGAGTCAAGATTCAGGATTTGATAACCAGTAAGTTGAAGAAACCGACAAAACTCAAGACACTAATGACACCCAAGAAATTGATGAGGAAATTTATGAACCTATATGTGAGTTGTTGAGTCTTACCAGTACCCTTGTGAGCGTTAACCATAGGGGGAGTTTAAAGGTTATTGACCCGCCATAGACCTTCGATGGTCTCAAATACTCAAATACCTTTCGAATGAGCTATTAAATAATAAAATCCATTGGCGGGAACTGAGAATTTAAAAATTAGCATGAGTCATACAACCTTGAGAATGACTTTGAATGCTCATGCTACATCGGATGAGTCATGGTCTTTGTTTCAATGACCTCGATGAGTCATATGTCTTTGTCCCAGAGGGCCGGTGGTTTAGTGGGCCGCTATCCCTCTACTCATAATGTTAAGTTTTAGTTTATGCGCTGAAATGGTTGTACTTTTTTATCATTTGTTTTTATTTATTGTAAAAACGTAACAAATTATATTTTTTAGTTGAATCTTGGCCTTCGTTTAGAACATTTTCATGGATTTTCTGCAGATCGAAACAAAGCCGGGCATTTCCATCAAGATGTAACTCCAGAAATAGTTAAATATATTTGTTATTTTGTTATTGGTGAGAAATTGTTGCGAAAAGCCGCATGCTGAAGAGCTTTTTACAATCACTCTTGGTTACATTTTTTATATCCATTTTGATTAAACTTAGGAAATAAATATTTTATGTATTCAAAATTAATGTCTTTGTAATATTTAACACTGTCACGTGTACCAAATCAATTAATATAATTTCAAATAGCATTTTGTTATTGCAGGATAACTGTAAATATTACCTTTTTGAAATAATATTTATGCATGTTGAAACTGTATGACTAAATATTACATAATGTATGTTTTAATGTCAAAGGTGCGATATTGTATTATTCATCCATGTTTTGTATCCTTTGTATCCTCCGGAAGGGATAATCAGTTTTTAGTAATAATTATTCTTGTCTTCAAAACCTAACAGTAATGATTTAAAATAACTTAATATTATAATAAGTAAATAAAATCTGCATAAATTCAAGATTTTATTTAAACCAATTCTTTTTAAGCTTGTGGAATCTTGTACAAATTTGCTAGGCGATTGTTTCTGATTAGTGTTTTTGAGGAAGTTGAAAGATTCTTAAAGATTAATTAGAAATTTTGTTAAATTTAAAATATATTTTTATTGAAAAATATTTTAAAAGAAAAACTGAAATTTGTTTAAATAACAAAAATAAGAAGAGACAAGTTTTTGAATGTATAATTTATTAAATAAAATTTATGAAATTATTTAGTGATTTGAAAACGGATACTAATGTTCTAACGAATGAGAATCCTAATAGTGTTGAAATATCAAAAACTTCCTAAAAAATACATGACAAATTTTTGAGGTCGGATATCAAATAATTTTAAAACTAATATCACCATGAAAATAAGATAGCTATATCAGTTGATATTTTATTAGGCCTATACATTTTAAGAGTACATAGGGAAAAATCATGGTCAATGAAAATACTGACTGAATAATTTTAATTTTTGTTTAAGTGATGTGTATTTTATATATAGTGAAGATTTTTAATTTTATAAATTTGTTTCATTTAATATAACATTGTGGTGTTGTAGTCGTTGACCTACAATGCTAATCTTGCCTACAATCGTGTAGTAAACTCATTCCTTTTTTATCGATTTTTAACTTTTTTTCATCGACTTGATCACCACGAATGACGTTGGTGGAACCCGAAAACAAATGTTGGGCCAAAAGGCTGATAATTAAAAATTAATTAAATTTAGTAAAACATCTGTCATAGCAAAGCCACGCACCATGAATATCGCAAGAAGTTACTAAAAGTCTACAAATGAAACACCATTAAACAAGAAATTAAACTAAAGCCTGTAAATAAAATTAAAAGAAAATTAATAAAAAATATAAACCGCAAGAAGTTGCAAAATAAAATATTTTAAACGACAAAAAAACACAAAGACCCCAAAAACGGCTTCTTATAATTCCTAAGTTTTGTTTTATTAGAATTGTATTTGTTATTATGACAATGATTTATAGTCTTATTGTTTTGATGTTAAAAATTGTTGAGGGGATCGGACTGCAAATATACTAGATAGCATTACAATTAGCAATTCTGACTAAAAGCTTTCGGCATAAGGCTATAAACAGGTTAAGTAATAAAGGTCACACATGATGGGGGAGAGATGGTATAGCCTGAAACGGTAACCTATAGTACGAATCTCCAGAAACATAAGAGAATGCAATTAAATCAAAAAATAGATAACGAACACCGAATGAATAATTTTCATATTTTCAGTGCTGAAGATAATGGGAAACATGCACAAGGATAGGGAGCAGGCGCATCAAGAAATGTGAAGGTTGCAGGCTCGGATCTTCAAGTTCAAGGGGCGGTGCTAGGAGCTGGTAGGTACCTGGTTTAGCCCTGAAGAGATGAAAAACGTATACAATTAATCTAATATCTGCAGAACCAGAGCTCCCATAATCAGACCGAGATCCGCCTACACCAGAGGACTTTCAACCAAGACGTGACCAAACAGATCAGACATATGTCAATGGAACTTGCTGAGATCCATCCACCAGCCCAGCCAGTCAATCCAAAGAGAATAAAGAGACTTCGCTTAGCCTAATCAATTTGAACAGGGCAATGCACTATTGTAGATCAATATCTATGTTGATGTGTTCAATTCAACTTCTCACTACATAGTTTCTATGTGTATGTTTGTACACCATGTGAATTGATGGATGTACTATCACAGGTTCTGAATTATCAAAATATAATTGCTATGTTAATATTACATCTCATGAGTGTACATGTACTTACTTCTGATTGACGAATAAAACGAATGAACAACGATATTTGGGAACACGATCAAACGAGGGGACCAGTATAAATCAGACATAGGCCTTCTAACGGCAGCCCTTGAACCCAAACGAGTGGCTGACAATTAGAATGCAAGTACCGCGCTCACTTTATACAGTACCAACTTTGCTCACTCAATAGGTATCAAACAGTAAACATCGTTTGTATTCTGGGTTACGCTGGATACAGCACAAGGAAAAATGTATGCTTAACTGTAACCCACCATTCTTCTTCTTATTATTATTATTAATGTTACTATTATTATGCATTATAACTATAACGGGAATTTTAATACATTTGAAAGATTTGCTAAGATATTTTATGAAATACATATCTTTATAAGTTCGTTGAAGTTCATTAAATTCTTAGATTTGTGTTAACTAAATTGAACTTGTTAATTGAGTTAATTCCGATTGATATTATTTCCGTTAGTAGTATGATGTGAGGACTCCAGGACACTTTCATGGTCACTTTCAAGTTAATTAGAATGCAAGTACCGCGCTCACTTTATACAGTACCAACTTTGCTCACTCAATAGGTATCAAACAGTAAGACATCGTTTGTATTCTGGGTTACGCTGGATACAGCACAAGGAAAAATGTATGCTTAACTGTAACCCACCATTCTTCTTCTTCTTATTATTATTATTAATGTTACTATTATTATGCATTATAACTATAACGGGAATTTTAATACATTTGAAAGATTTGCTAAGATATTTTATGAAATACATATCTTTATAAGTTCGTTGAAGTTCATTAAATTCTTAGATTTGTGTTAACTAAATTGAACTTATTAATTGAGTTAATTCCGATTGATATTATTTCCGTTAGTAGTATGATGTGAGGACTCCAGGACACTTTCAAGGTCATCTCAATGTCCAGGTCATATATAGGTCAATTTAATCATTTTTTTAAATTTTATTTAATTACTTCTATTTAATTTTATAAATTAATTATTTTATTATGTTTTTATTCTAATTACTTACTTTAATTAATTTTTAATTTATTACATTTAATTAATTATTTTATTAATATTTTATTTTAATTACTTACATTATTTAATTAATTTTTTTTTGGTTTATCTCCTAATAAATTTTAATTATTATTAATATTATTATTATAATTATTTATTAATATTTTATTATTATTATTACTTTTTTTCTTTATTATTATTGTTATCTTACATTAGTAATTATTAGAATTATTAATTTTAAATAAAAAGGGCATTAATTTTTATAATAATTAACTGAAAACTTTATTTCACCTCAAATTAATCATATTACTTCATGAATTACTTATGTTAACCAAACGATCATGTTTCTATAATAACAAATTTGACTAAAATTACTTCAAATGATAAAGAATTTATACCAAAATTATTAATTGTCAATAAATGATCATGTATTTCTCCCAAAGATATAAAATAACCAATGAATTTATTAATTATTGTCTGAAAATATTATTTTAAATGACATATTTAACCAATATTCTTAAATTATTCGCACAAAATATCCATGTTTTTGTAAATGTTACTCAAAAATCTTAACCTATACGACACCTATTCTCACAAAGACAGCGCCGTGCTGTAACTTTTGGGGGCCCTGTGCAGAAACTAAAAAATTTTTTTTTTAAATTTGAATAAATTTTTTATTGATTGTATTTAAAAAAATAATAGCAATTATAAAGTAATTTTTCTAGCTCTTTTGCTGGCAAATTCATCAATTATGTCATTGTAATCAATTGTTCTGGCTGTTGCATTTTCAATTGACAGTATTGCTAATCCAGAAAGTCTATGTAATATCCGCACTTATACTAACGGTAGACACAAAAAATGTAAATTATTAATAATACCGTATTTTATAATTTACGATGCACATTATCCACAAAAAATTAAAATAAAACTTATTTCTGTTTATAACTTTGAAATAATATTACTTTCCACTAATAAGACGATATAATAAACAAACAGAAGATAACAATTTGAAGCAAAAAACAACTGAATTATTAGGTATATTTGTTTCAAATTAAATCGTTGCCAACTAGATTTTTTTTGAAAGTTAAACGAATTTTGAATTTTCAAAATTTTTTTTTTCTTTCAATTCGTAGTAATTTATGGTATTGGAGAAGTTTTTCTAATGTATTTAATATTTGGGGCCCCTCAAAAATAGGGGGCCCAGTGCGATTGCACTTGTTGCACTTGCGATAGTACGGCGCTGCACAAAGATATATGACACCCAATGATCATATCATTAAATTATAAAAGAATTTCAACCCTATATACAGAAGTACCTTAAATGATAACAAAATGTTTCTATTATAACTATGACTCATTTTTGTCTCGAACAAAGATAGAAATTTACTCCAAATGAACATGTATTTCTCACGAAGTTAACTATCGTAAAAAACATTAGATGAATAAATTAACTATGAAATGCTAAATATTTTACTAAATTACCTTTTGCTAAATATTATTTTAAATGACTAAAAATGAAAAAGTTAACTAATAAATTAGTTGCTCGAAATAAGAATTTAAAGTTACATTTAAAATATTAACGAAATATATTACCCATATATTTCTCACAAAATTACCTAAGAATTTCTAACTAATATACATGTGCCGTAAAATATACCCTTGTGACCAGTACCTTTATGACAAATACCCATAGGAGGACAATATATCTTGCCGGATAAATATATATATAAAAGAACTTACAATAATAGTCTTTATTGATTAATTTGTTGTATATATCAAAATACTGATATTCATAAATAAACTAAAAAATACTATATTGCCTAAATATTTTACTGATACCTTAAATGATTTTGTTTTTTAATATACCTATGAATTGATTTCTAAAATAATCATGTTTTTCTATCATGCATAAATTGAATTTGCTGAATGTGAAATGAACATATTTCTTGCTAAATGTCCTAAGAATTTACTAAATAAGGATATTTCGCAGAAAGGTATATAAAATCTCTATGAATGTTTTCCTCAATATAAATTAGTTCCTAAAATACTCACAAAGAATTGCCCTATGAATTTTATTCGAAACTAACCCCAATTAAATGTTTTATTATTTTGAACCAAGTTTATTATTATTATTATAATTATTATTAATTAATTTTATTATTATTCACATAAATATTATTATTATTATCGTAATAATAATAATAATATTTATGTGAATAATAATAAAATTAATTAATAATAATTATAATAATAATAATAAACTTGTCACGTGCAAATTTAACAAAGATGTCTTAACGTGAGTAACAAATATGTATTTATGTTACTCACTTAGTAACAATGACTCATAGATGACTTATTCTTTTTTAAACAAAGACTTGAATATCTGTGCGTTAATTTCTTCTATCCTATCGGTATTCTGATTGGATAAACGTTACATATACTCTATGCTTTTGTAATTCTTTTTTCATTTTTACAAAAATATTTCAAAATGAACAACGCTCATGGATCGATAGGTAAATTTTCATTATTATTTTTACGATTTTTTAGTGAATAATGATGAACGAAATACAGTTGAAAATCATGAAAATGTTGAAAATCATGAAATTGATTTAGAAATTAAGTTCTATGAATATTTAAGTAAATAATAATGAAACTTCGAAAATAATGATACTTTAAAAAATTATTTTGAAAATAATACTTTGTAAATAATATTACTTTGAAAATAACTTTGAAATATTAATAATAATAACAATAATTGATGAAAATGTTCATGTTCACGTCAAAATAATAATAATTATAACATCACCAGCGCGTGTTAAAATAAATTTGAAAATAATTTAAAATATTAATAATAATTATAAAAATAATAATAATTATAATAATAATAATGATGAAAATGTTCGTGTAACTAATAAAAATGACGTCAAAATATGTTTTAAAAATATATTTAAGTTTTAAAATACCGCAATATGATGTATTTTTATCCTACCCCTTCATTGATTATGATTGTTCAGAATTAAATAATAATAATTTACCCTTTGAGACATATTGAGTGTGAGCAGTACCCTTGTGGTTATAATAATAATAATACCCTTGTTAGTAGTTTCTTTGCAACATGTTGAGTGTGACAATTACCCATAAGGGGACAAAATATCTTGTCGGATAAACTCAGAGTTTATATATAATAATAATAATAATAATCACATATTAAGCATATATACCCGTGTTAAACAAGGCATGTGCATGATTAACAAAGACATGTGCAATACATATCTAATATGATTGTGTGAAAAATATCTAAATATTGCTTCTTCTTGACAATTTTCTGTACAGACAGACACACACACATAGATTTTTCATAAATCTTTACATGTATTTGATAAAATTTCATATTTTTACACACACATACAATAATTCTCTGCCCATAGCACACTGACGGAAAACATAGATTTTTTCATAAATTTTTAAGAAATTTACATGATTTTTATAAAATTTATTATTTTGCCTATTGCACACACAATAATTATCTACCCCATAACTTGTGTGCGTGTAAATATTTTAAGTTTTTAACTAATATTTGCAATAATGATAATAATAGTAATATTGATAATAATAATAATAATAATAATTAGAATTCTCATCCGTTTGGACATTAATATCTGTTTACAAATCATTAAATAATTCCATAAATTTTATTTAATAAATTATACACTTAAAAACTTGTCTTCCTTATTTTTGTTATTTAAACAAATTTCCATTTTCCTTTAAAAATATTTTTCATTAAAAATATATTTTTAAATTTAACAAAATTTCTAATTAATCTTTAAGAATCTATCAACTTCCTCTTATCCCCCTCATTAAGAAATTTTTAAGTTTTTTCACGTTTCTTTCAATCTTTTTGCCATTCTATTTAATTAAGATATATCGTCTGTCATGCACTTTCTCGATTACTTTATATAGGCCATCATATCTGTCCTGGCTTTTGTTGCGTGTTTCTAATTTTACTAACACCTCTTCTCCTACATTGAATTTCCTCCTTGTTTGTTCTTCTTGTTCTTCTTTACCAGTTTTTCCTTTGACCCGTACCATTTTTTCCAAAATCTATCTCTGTCGGGCTTTTCCCTGTCGTTTTTGTTTGGTTGCATTTAATGTAAATTCGACTTCTGGTAGTATCTCTGCCCAATCCGTCTTCCTTCTGTCTCGTAAAGTAGCATTTATCAGCTCTCGTATTGTCCTGAATTGCCTTTCTATCTGTCCATTTGTTTGGTGATGCTATGGACTCGAAAAACATAACTTAATATCAAGTTTCTTTGTGAATTCTCTCATCATTCCTGATTCAAACGCCTTCCCACAATCAACTCTTATCTCCTTTGGCCATCCAAATCTTAAAATCCATTTTTCTAAAATCGTTTTCGTTATTGTTTCCTCGTCTTGTCTTCTTATAGCTGTCAAGACTTGAAACTTACTATACTGGTCTATTATACCCAATATTATATACTTCTTACGTCCTTTTGTTTCTTGCATTGGTCCACATATATCCACAAAAATAATTTCGAACATTTCGGTTGATTCTAGTTTTTTTTACTGGTTCCTTCTTTGTAATTGTTATAGCCTTGGTTTTTTGACAAGTCTCACAACTTCGAATAGTTTCTTTCATATAATCAGCTATCTTCTCGACTCCAGCATGACACAATAGTCTATGTATTTCCTTTATGGTTTCTTGTATCTCGTTTTCAGGTATCATCGTTTTCTTTCGTAATTCTTCTTCCAAATTTATTTGCTGATTGGTGCGTCTACCTTCTTCTCTGATCGAATCTAGTAATCTAGTTTTTATCTTTCCTTTCTTAGCTTCTTCGTGACCCATTTGACATTGAACACACGTTTCACATTTAGTTCTGGACACCATGTCTGCATTTTGGTGATTAACACCCTTTCTATATTCAAGGATTATATCCAAACTTCTCAAATAATTGATACAGGTTTGGAATTGTGAAGTAATTGGCTTCTTGGTTATCATCATAAACGTGATCGTCTTGTGGTCTGTCTTTAGCGTGAATCTTCTTCCGTAGAGATAGTGCTTAAATGAAAACAAAAATAGTATACCGCCAATAGTTCCTTCCTTGTAATGCAATATCCTTTTTCATGGTTCGTCATCGAGTGTGATCCATACGCAAATACTCTCTCCTTTCCATCTTTATCTCTTTGTGAAAGCACTGCTCCAATCGTATCGAAACTGGCATCAGTATCTAAAATGAACTCCTTTCTCAGATCCGGAAAGCATAGTATCGGTGCCGTTGTAAGTGCTAACTTCAATCCCTCGAATACGTTATTCGTTCCTTCAGTCCATTCCAGTCTTCTGTTACTCGAACCGCTACATAATTGTTCTAACGTCCTTGCTTTCTTTGCAAACTCACTGATGAATCTTCTATAATAATTGCAAATGCCTAGAAAGTTTTGAAGTTTCTATACGCAACTTTGCTTACCAAAGTTTTGTATAGCCTGAATCTTAGAAGGATCGGTCTTTACTCCTTCTTTGTTAATTATGTGTCCTAAGAATCTGATTTCTTTCTGTATTATTTGACAATTTTCTGGGTTAATCTTTAGTCCTGCTTCTTCGATCGCTTTTAATACTTCACTGAGTATAGTATAATGTTTTTCTTTACCATTCGAATAAATCAAAATGTCATCCAAATACCCATTTATCCGCTATCAACACGTTTCCACTGTTCGTTATTGTTTCATTTAATTTACTATCCTCATTAATCTTTAGATGTTCCAACGCTCGCGTCAATCTTTCTCCATCTTTTATTTGTCTGCCGAATTTCGCTTCCATGTTACAAATATAGTTCTTGTCTCTTTCACTAGATTTGATATCTTTCTTTTTTGCCAACCTATATCCAAATGCTTCTTGTAATTCTATTCCTCCAATCACCTCTGGTGTCACTTTATCCGCCACTTCTACAGTTACTTTAACCTTTGTTCTTCCAATTGTCTCTATCGTACTTTCGTTTGCACATCGAAACTTCTCGTCGCTTCTCATCAATTGTTGTCCTCGTACACTGGTTATCGAAAAATTTCTTAAACGTCCCGTGAAATGCTGTACTAACTGATTTGTCTCAAGTTTTAACTCTCTGTAATGAATTCTGAAATTGGTTGCTGGCCCTATCGAAAGTTTTTAGCATGAATTATTGTTAATGAAAATAAATTTTACCTATCGAAAGTTTTTTAGCATTAAGAAAATGAACTAATTCAATTTGTTGAGGTCCGTGAATTAAAATAAATTTAAATTAAATTTAGGTTAATAATTTAAATAAAAAGTAAATGAAGAAAAAAGACAAATAAAAGCGGGATCATGCACAGAATCGATAGTAAAGGAAAGTGTGATGGAAGCAGTACTAGAAAATGCCAAAAGCAATTACGAAAGGCAAGAATCCGGAAATCCGAGAAAAATCAAGATTATTGAAGAATCATCGAAATCGAATGGGGAAAACGGGACAGGTATAGAGTAGCTAATGGTCAACAAGATGATGGTTAGGGATTTATGAGAAAATGGTTAGGAAGGGTCGAAAAGCATTCAAACGTGTAAAAACAAAATACGTTAATTAATTAATTAATTGGCTAATAGAATACCCGAGCTAATGGGAAACCTGAGCCAATGGAGAACCCGAGAGACGAAGGAAACCCGAGCTTGGTAAACAAGAAGAAAAGTAAACAGAAGGAAGATTTGGGCCCATCAGCTTGACAAGATGATTTATTGGAAAAGAGCAAGGAGAAGATAGTGCGTGCAGAAAGGCCGGAAGGGCCATTAATTATCTTGGTTCGTTGCACCATTATGGGTGACAGCCGAAGCAGATATGTGGAAGCAAATGTCAAGTGAAAGATTGGCTCGGCAATAACCATTTGTCATCCCGATTTCGAGGAGTATATAAGGAAAGGGAAAATCAGAGCAAATCGGCATTTTGCTTCAGGTAGGGTAAGAAGAAACCGAGCTTAGGAAAAGGCGAAAACGAATCTAGGAGATTAAGGAAAAAGAAGAGATAGAATAAGAATAAAAAGCGTGAAAAGGATCAAATCAAACAAGAAAAAGAGGAAAACGTTGGTCAAGAGAACCTAAGAAACTAAAATGTGAATATTATCTTTATCAAAGCATCAACACCGAGCGGAGAATCGGTCAAACGTAATTTTGATTATTAACTGTAAAGTGGTGATAAAGGATTGTGAATTTGTTATTTCAATATACGTTGGATCGTTATTGTTTTGATTTAAAGGACATGAGGAGTCAGAAGGAACCGACTTAAAGTAATCTAAAACCCAACAAATTCTATTTATATTAATTTTGGTCCAATCACGATCCAGATGTGTTGTAATTTACTGTTTTATTCTGTTTTATCCTTTTAGTTTGTTTTCTAAGGTTTTTAATGATTTTATTTTACGATTTATTTATTACTTTGATTGTTCTTATTTCTTCCTCTATTTTGTCAAATTCTGTTGGTTCTATTGTTTGTAATTTCGTGTTTTTATTCATTTTATTTTTTAACAATTGCTTTATACTAGCTATTATTTTCTTTGTTTTTATTTTATTATTTTATTTTCGTTTTACTTGTTATTTTCCTTATTGTTTTTCTTTTTTGTTTACTTAGCTAATTTTCCTACGTTATTATTACGCGTCAGTTCATTGCATAAGTTTATCTTCTCTATTTGGCTTTTCTCGCTTTTTAGCCCAACAATACCTTAAACCCTGGTGATGGTTTTTCTCGTTGGGTTATAAATGTTTTATTAGGCATTTTTTTCCACCATAGCCAAGTTTCATCAGCATTAAAAACTTGGTCGACTGTGTATCATTTCTCTTCTATAATTTTTTAAATTTTTTCTTCGTGCTAAGAAATTTCTTCAGCTTCCTGGTCAGCTGATGCGGATTCACCTTGTATTTAAATGCTGTGAATTGAAAATCGTCTTTGAACTTTTCAAACCATCCTTTGTTTGCAACAGAGTCCGAACTGATGGAAGAGTCTCCATCTTCTTTAAGGTGGTTATAAATCTTAAGAAATTTTTGTCTAATAATGTTCCCAATCCTTTTTGCAACAATCGTCAATCTAAATGCTGAGAGCCTTTTCCATTTTCCATTATCGGTAGACGTGGACGAGATGCATATTTTGTAGATATAGAAGATCCTGCAGTCACAGCACTCCTAATTTTGTTCTCATTGTTTTTAATGGCTCGAATTGTTGCTTCATTTAAATTTAATGTTATATTTTATTTAATTTCAATTAATTTCGCGATGGATAAGCCTATTTTCTAAAATATTATATGCTACTTTTAGATTTTATTATATAATTTCCATTTTTTTTAATTCTTAGGTATTTTTTTATTTTTTTGATGATTTAGTTTTAAAATTTTTTATATTTTTGTTTAGCTCGACTAGTTCTTGGTGGCCATAATTCCATTTTCATAGAATATTCTAGTATGTCTTGTTGTTTCTGTTATAATTTTAACTCCTAATTCATTTTTTTATGATATTTCGTGAAAATCTTTGCTATTTTTATTTTATTTTGCTTATCTTTATTTACTCGCATTTGTTGACTGCTGTTGTGTGTCTGTGATATGCTTGAGTTCGTTTCGTGCAATACTTCTTGGTTTTTGTTTTATTTTAGTTTGTTTATCATTTTGGTGTTGTGTAAGTAATGGTGTTTACTTGATGTTTTAGCGTGTTTCCAGTTTGACTTTATTTAATGATGTGTCTGTGTGATATTTTCCGACGTATTTTGATCATGTTACTCTTACATGGGCTTAAATTCAGTATTTTCCCAACACTTGACTGATAAGTATGAGGAATTATTTTTCAATTTTAAGATGATGCAATACAAATACAAAAACTTTGTGTTGTTATGAAAGTAAACTTTCGTTAGTTTAACAAACAAATTAATTTTTACAAAAATTAAATTAATTACATTAAATTAATTTTTAACGAAATTAATCTCTTAAATTTGAGAAACCATGTAAAATATAAATTTAGTAATAAATTTTATAATAAATTTTAACTCGTTAAAAATACTGTCATTGTTAAACTAAATATTATCTAAAAAGAATTTTAGATATTAACTTTTTGGAAAATAATTTTTTATTAATTTTGTTCAAATATTCATGACAGTATTCTTTTAAAAATTCCAAATGGAAGATTTAAATTGGGATGAATCTTCAGAAGTTGCTGAAAAAATAATTGATAAATATTATTCTAATATGGATCAAAATCGTGGTTCAATTAATTCATTTTTTACTCCTTCTGGTACTTTATCATGGAATGGCCATCAAGTAAATGCGTCAGAAATTCAAAATTTTTTTGATTCTTTACCAGCTTCAAAATCTCAAATTTTATCAGTTTCTGCTCAACCAATTAGTCGTTAGGATTTTATTTTTTAGTTATTTTTTACATTTTACTTAGAAATTGTTTCTTCTGAATTTAAATCAGTGGCAATATTTATAGTTGGTAAAATTAATTTTGTTAATTATCCAAAAAGCAAGATATTCAACGACAATTTAATAGTAATGAAAGATAAAACTGATGAACTTTGGAAAATTTTATCATCTACCTTTCGATTTATGAGCGAGTCGTGAAAATGTTTATATCTTGTTAAATCACTCTTGATCCTGATTTGTACAGAATAAATTCTTTTAGTTGCCTTTATATTTGTTATTTATCTGTATTTTATAAATAGGTTTTTTAAACTAGAATTTCAATAATTCTGATAGTGCAATTGGCGATTCATGAAAAATCATTAAAACTGCTATTTATTGTAATTCTCGTAATAATGTAAGTATATTTTATGAAAGTTTGAAACAGAAATGATTAATTAATTTATCACTGTTTATTAAAATTATTTATTTGATTATTTCCTGAACTTTATTTTTTGCATTATCAAATTCAAATCTTCACAATTATATTTTTAATAAATATTTTACTAATAAATGTCAGTAAAAATTACAACTATTTGCATAATGTACATCTTAGAGTTTTAAATTATTTTAATTTGCTCAACAATCTTAGCACAGCACTTAAATCAGTAAAATTAACAGTAAAGGCAGGAAGATTCCATTTAAGTTTCCTTTGATTTAAACTATTAATTTTACGAAAGAAACTAACTGTTATAATTTACGAAATATTGAAAAATATATCGAAACGTATTGAGGATCATTTAAATCACAATTTAGTGATACTTTTAAGGGATACCAATTATAGTTCATCAATATATATGATGAATTTAGCTGAAGATATAATAAAAAGGATTTTTGGTGCTAGTGTAACTGAATGTGAATATGTAGCCCACACCGATTGTGAAATACTTACACAAGCGAGTAACCAAGAAAAATCAGTTCCAACAATATCAATCGAAAAGGAATTGGATGAAATTTTGAAAAGTGCAACGATAAAACTAACACAAAAAGAAAATTTAAACAAGAGTTCACCTTAATCAAAATACCGGCAAAAAACATCAAATTTGGAAAGTTATGATGTCTTCAACTTCTAAATTCATAAAATCAATAAATCAATAATAATTAAAATATATTTTCCAAAAACACGCTAATACGAATATTATTAAAACAAACAACTTTACATAACTCTCCCCTTCTTTAAGGAACTGCCCATCTCTTAAGCCATTCAATTCGTTTGAGTTTCTTTGTCGTCCCGTCACTCAATTCCACCTGGCGTTCTGACAAAAACTTTGATATGACAAAAGGACCTTCATACTGTAATCCATCTTTGTCGCGATTTTGTGGTTCTTTCCGAACTAATACTATCACCCCCACCGTGAAACATCGATTCGTTCTCTTCTCTGTTTCCATCTCTTTCATTCGTTTAAGCTGCTTTCTCACTGTTCTCTCTTACCAATCTATGTATCTCAACTGTATCCAATGTCGTCTGAGGCAATGTTGAATGAAGGTTAATCTTCCTCCCAAAAACAATTTCAAATGGAGAAAATCCCGTCGCGCTCTGTTGTGTCACGTTGATACAAAATTCTACTCGAGGAAGTAACTCCGCCCAATTTCGCTCTCCTAGTCCACCTGCTAATGATGTTGCCAGCTAGTCTCTGACTGTCCGTATTGTTCTCTCAACTAAACCGTTAGATTGATGCTGATATGGTGAACTGAACTGTTGCGTAATACCCAGTCTTCCTAGATTTGTTTTCATAAAACCACTATCGAAGTTCTTCCCTCTTTCTGACAGACAATTTCGCGGTTTTCCGAAACGGTATATCCACTTCTCCAATATGGCTTTGAAAATTGATCTCTCGTCTTGTCTCTCCAGTGCGGTCAGACTGACCATTTTGCTAAAACGATCAATGATAACTAGCATATACTTGTACACTCCACCATTCTTCATGTGTGCTATATCAATGACCAACTGTTCTAAAAATTCTGAACTTATTATCGGCAACAATCGTTCCTTTGTCTTCTCCTGCACTATTTTCCTTCTGCAGCATATCTCACATACTCTCAAACAGTTTTGTATAGTTTCTTGAATGTTTGGCTAAAAAAATATGTTGCTCATATAGCTAATTAATTTCTTTACTCCAATGTGACACATTTCAGTATGTATTCCTTTAACTAACGTATTTGAGTAGTCTATCGGCAACAGGATGACATCTTTACCATTCTTCTCTAATAATAAAAACCCATCTTCTAATTTTATGTTGTTATGCAAATTGAAAGGAAATTTCTTTTTATTCAAGTCATCTTTTTCCTCTTCTCCCTGTAACACTCTTGTCATGTGAATGAAATCTACATCATCTTGTTGCTTTTCTAAGAGTTTTGTCATCGACTCAGTCTTCTGTAATGAGCTGATATGTCTTACTCTGGCTTTTTCTTCTTTTGCGTCTTCATGTCTAGTCTGGCATTGTGCACATAACATCCCTTTAATCCTTGATATTCCGGCCGCATTTCCATGTTCCTCTCCTTTCCTATATTGAAGATCGAAATCATATCCGGAAAGGTTGGCTAGCCAGGTTTGAAATTGCGGGCTTATCGGTTATTTTGTGTATCTCATGAAAACCAACGCCTTGTGATCCGTTCGTACTACAAATGACTTTCCGTATAGATATTGTTTAAAATACATTACATATTCGTGTATAGCAAGTAACTCCTTCCTAGTCACACAATAACCTTTTTCATGGGCGGTCAAGTGTCTCGACCCATATGCAATTACCACTTCAGTACCATCTTCTTTAGCTTGACATAAAACTGCTCCGATGGCCCCAAAACTAGCGTCTGTATCCAGAATAAAGTTTCTATCCATTCTTGGGTAATCTAGAATTGGAGCTTCACACAACTTTGTTTTAAGTAATTCAAAACTATTGTTGCAATCTTCTGACCAATTAATCTTTTTCTCACAGCCGGACGTAGCTGCATGTAGAGGTTCCGCAATTTTCGCATAGTCTTTTATAAACTTCCTATAGTAATTGGTCATACCTAAAAAGGATCTTAATTGTTTGGCGCATACTGGTATTTCTGCATCTTGAATCTCTTTAATCTTCTTGTCGTTCGTTTTTATCCCACTTGCACTTACAGTGTGCCCTAGGAATGTCAATTCTTCTTTATACAGATTACATTTTTCTGGGTTAATTCTCAACCCCGCTAGTTGAATTCTTCTGAATACTTCCTCTAATCGGTTATTGTGTTCCTCTATGTCTTTTCCATAGACAAGAATGTCGTCGAGGTAGACAACAACACCCTTAAATAATATTCCATCCAACATTGAGTGCATCATTCTTTGAAACGTCGCAGGGGCGGTTGCTAGTCCAAAAGGAAGTCGGTTAAAACAAAACTGTCCTTGCCTTGTACTGAAAGCCGTGACCTCTTGAATTTCCTTCGCCATTCCAACTTGATAATATGATTGACCTAGATCGATGGATGTGAAATATTTTGAATCTGCCAGACAATCCAGTAGAAATCGTGTATCTGGCATTGGAAAAGATATCTTTTCAGTGATCGCATTCAACCCTCTATAGTCGACACACATCCTTATTGATCCATCTTTCTTAGCCACAATCACTAGTGGCGCGTTCCATGCACTTTTGCATTTTCTAATAACTCTCGCTTCTAATAAGTTTGTGACAAGTTCGTCAAGCTTTTGTTCTAAATGCATTGGTTGTCTTCTTGGCTGTAACATTACAGGCCCACCTACTATATTCATTTCATGTTGATCAACTTTCGTAAACCCGAGATCAAAAGTTGAAGCCATAAAAATACCTTTGAACTTCCGTAGCAATATGTCTAACTGTTCATTCTTCCTGTCTCCAAGCATTAATAATGCTTTCTCTTCTCGTTGTGAGTCTACATATGTCCTCCCTACTTGTGACGCTTCAATATTGTCTACCTCTACCAGTTGAATACCAAATCTCTCCATTGTATCTACACCCCTAATGAAATCTGGACGTATATCTTTGACAACTATAACATTAATAATTCTTTTTTTCCCATTCCAATCAGCTTCTATCGTCATTGCTCCTAACGGTCTTTCCATTCCGGTCGAAAATACTCCACAAAGAGAAATTGTGCTCTGCTTCAACCTCGGTTTCCCGATCTTTGTCCAACTTTTTTCACTCATAACTGATACTGACGCTCCAGAGTCCCAAAGCATGTCAATCACCGTCATGTTTATTACAATCTTACTCCACTTTCTTCTGTCTGTCGTCTCATACATCTTCGGCATCATGTCTTCATTTCGCTTCTTTCTACTGATTATTGTGTCGACCCCACTGACGAAATGAAAGCAATGGGATCGTCCTTGTTTTTTGGTTTATCCATTGATTTTTTTTATCGTTTCTTCGTAATTACTGTATAAATCTTCTGTTAAATCACCATTATTTCTTTCGTGATCTTCTTCGTAAATACATGCCACTCTCTTCTGATATCCATTTCTATTTTTAAGCAAAAAACAATCTCTGAATCCATGACCTTCTTTTCCACAGATTAGACATTTGTCTTTCATAGGACATTCAAAACGCCGGTGCCCTTTTTCTCCACAACAAAAACACTGACCTGGTGTCAGTTTCACTGGATGAGGCGAATCTCTTCCTTTGCTGTCATTAAATAACCTTCTTGCAATATCTTTAAGCGATACTGTAGGTATTCTTCTCTCTGGTTCTCCTGTCTCATATCGTCCTCTATACCGCTCATTTTCATTCTTGTCTTCATTTACAATTGGTTCAAACCGACCATTACCAGGTCTATTCCTCTCATGATTAATCTCTCGGTGTTCGTCGCGTTGATGTGCAGTTGTCTTCACAATTGTTCTTTTGTCTCGTCTACCCTCGAATTTACCATTTTTCATCACTGATGCGTAAGAGTCTCTTCTTATGGCATCAATATTGAATTTATTGTCATTCGTCATCTCGATCTTCTCCTGAATTTTTGCCATATCCCTGGCATCTTCAAAACTTGTCACTTTCCCTGATAAGAATATTTCTTTTACTCTATTGTCTTTCGCTCTGTTTGAGATAATGTCTCGAACAATCTGTTCATCAGACATTCCAGAGCTAAATACACTTTTAACTAAACTTCTTACTCGTATTTCGAAGACTTGGAATCTTTCATCTCTCTCTTGCTGAATTTGAGCTAGTTCCACAATCTTGTTAGTAATGGTTTTCCTTACTGTAAAAGTTTCTATAAACCACTCTTTTGCCATTTCATCGGTCATCTTCGCTATTTTTGCCGCTTCCCATAACATCGATGCCGCATCTGTCAACAAAAGATCCAATGCGTCTACTAGACTTTGATCTTCTATTCTCAGCCATTCCATAATATCCTTTAGCCAAAGTTCGGCTTCAGATCCAACTTTTCCGTCAAACTTTCTTACATTAAAATTTAGCATCTCACGTGCTTGTTTTGACAAGGAATCTAACATATTCTTAGTTCCTTTCTTTTTTCCTATCGCATTGATTTCCTTGGCGTGGTCGCCAGTTATGATGTCTTCAACTTCTAAATTCATAAAATCAATAAATCAATAATAATTAAAATATATTTTCCAAAAACACGCTAATACGAATATTATTAAAACAAACAACTTTACATAACTTGCAAAAGCTTTATGGTTCAGTTTTGATTTCTAACCCTACAGCAATTGATACAGAAAGAAAAACCAGCTTTTGTACAAAAAGTCGCTCTAATTTATCAGACAAATATTTGCAATTGTTTTAGGAAGTTTTTTTACTTAAACCAAAAAATTTAAAATTTGAGACATACATGTTCCCTATGTAAATACAGTCGATTCCGCTTAATTGGGACAAATCTCTATGAACCGAAACCAAACCAAGAAACCAATAGTAAATTTATATGTTTAATTGGGACAACACTCTGCTTAATTGGAACAGTATATTTAAGATCACAAGGACACATTCTCAAGAAAAAAATATGTACAAAGAATTTGATATGATGCGTTGTCTCACAGCTGCCTGACACGTGACAACTGTCTCATTTGTTGCTTATTTTTCAGTCACCAATACATTTCGCTCGTGAACAGTGCCTGAACTTATTTTTTGTCAATTTTATTTTTCAAATATTTTACCCTTGCCAAAATGGCAAGAAATGATTTGACACTTTCCAGTAAAATTGCTTTGATAGATAAAATAAAAAGCTAGCCACTTAATACAAGTTATCGTCGTCTCGCTGAGATAACTGGTGTACCAAAATCTACCATATCGCGTGTCTTACGACAAGAAAATCAACTGCGTGAGGAATTGGTATTACAAGAAGGACAAACAGGAACATCCTAAAGAAGACGCGAGGAGAAGGATCCATACGTCCAAGAAGCACTAATTCAATGGTTTTCTATTGTTAGTGGCAGAGGCGTAAATATTAACAGCCCAATATTGAAGGAGAAATTAGAGAAGTTAGCTAAAAAACTGGGCCTAACGATTTCAAAGCAACTGATGGTTGGTTATCGCAATGGAAAGCAAGACACAATATTAAATTGAAAAAAGTGCGCGGTGAAAAGGGCAGTGCCCACATCGAAAGTGTCGAACAGTGGAAAACTACGAAAATTCCTACTTTTTTAGAGAATTTTCGTGCTGATGACATTTACAATGCTGATGAAACCGGGCTCTATTATCGTGTTACTCCAGATGGTTCTTTGTGCTATAAACACATTGCACTGTCATGCTATAAAAAGGCAATGGACCGTGTTATGCTTTACAAATATGTTAGGTACTGACAAACGAAAGCTACTGATCATAGGAAAAGGTGCTAGACCTCGATGCTTTAAGGAGTTAAGAATGGAAGGTTTACCAGTGGAGTACCACGCAAACAACAATACTTGGATGGCTTCTGAAATATTTCAAAATTGGCTTACTAGTTGGGACCAAAATTTACAACTTAAACAAAGAAGAAGTTTGCTGCTTGTTGACAATTGTGATACCCTCATTTAGACAATCTAGAAAATATACAGCTGGAATTTCTTCCTCCTAATACCACATTGTTAGTGGAACCAATGGACATTGGGGTATTAAGATATTTTAAGACTTTGTATCGTGGAAAATTGGTTAATTACATATTAGAATCCATTGATGAAAATTTATTAACAAGTTCCACAACAAGCAGAGAGATTAGTTCAAAAATTTCCCTTTCGCAAGCAATACAGTTTGTCGCTGACAGTTGGAGAGCTTTAAAAAAACACCACAATACAGAACTGTTTTACTCATTGCGGCTTTAAACCCTTAGATATTTCCGAAATTTTAATCAGTGAAGAAAATGAGGATACGTTGCAAGTTGCTATTATTAACTATGAAGAATTTTCAACAATAGATAACAATTTACCATGTTACGATGATAATGAAGACTGTGAGGATTCAATTGTAGAAGGTATTAAATCAAAATATGAAAAATTAGACGAAGATGACGATGAGAATGATGAGTCAACTGTGCCTGTGACTAACCAGGAGGCAAAAAATGTATGGCCGTGTTACAGCGTTATTTTATGCATGAAGGAAATGAAGGGAGCCCTACATCCGCACTAAATATCTGTGCTGATTTTGCATAAGTGAAATGTTACAAAAACAAAATTTCAGGCTACACTTGATTCATTTTTGCATTGAATTAAATTGTATGTTATTACCCATTTACTATTTTAATTAGGAAATATTTTTTTCGTAAAATTTTTTTGTAATTTTTATGATAATTTATATTACCATTATGTAATTTACAGTTTCCAAGAGTTTATAAAATAAAATTATTGAAAAAAAATATGCATTGTTTAATTTTATGTATGTATTACTGGTTAATAGCCTTAGTTGGCAAAATCAAATGAATGTATTAAAAAAAATGTGAAATTCGCTTAATTGGGACAAAATGCCCAAGTCCCGATGTGTCCCAATTAAGCGGAATAATATCATAGAAACTTAAAAACAAAACCCTGCATGAATCCAAATCGTTTATTAGACAACATCGTACATAACAAAAAAAACAAAAAAATAAAATCTACACTCTTATGGTTAATCAGGGTAACACAATTAGACAAAGAGGATCACATAAAAGACATTCTATTTAGTTTTTATATTTACAATTTCTGATTTCGCGTCGGCTCTCGTAACGTAGAGGATGAGGCGCCGGCGAAAATCTCGTCCAGATCGAAGAAATCCCTGGCGTTTTCTTCCCAGGAAGTACTGGAAGGTGGCACGACGCTAAACTGCAAGGATGAAGTTATGGGCGCCTCGGGTGGAGTCTTCAGGGGTAATCGAATCCCTTCGGCAACTAATTGGGTTTCCCGTTCGGCCTGCAAAACCTTTCGTTTCTTGTTTCGCTCCGACCGAGTTGGTTGTCGGCGTTTTGACTTGACCAGTGGCTCCGAGGTGTGACTTTCACTAGAGGTTGAATGGGTGACACCCATGACTCAGATATCAGAAGTGGATGGCGATAGAAGCGTATCCACACATCTGCTGCAGGACTTTCTCGATGGTTGACTGATTTCTGTTGGTTGGTGATGTAAGGGGAAGACATTGTCACGATTTTTTTGGTGAGGGTCGCTTGCATATATACCTTATACAAGGCCTCAGATTGTTATTTGATGAGTAGGCGCTGAAAACGACTCTCTTCTTTGAGACTATCGCGGCAATGCTCGACTCAAGATAACGTCATCCACATTTCTTTCATTTGCTTGGGCGCAAACCACGTCCCTTCGAGATGGTCTGTCTTCTTCTCCAATAAACCAATTTGGGTCTGCAGTGTCCTGATGATAGAAATTTTGTCGGCACATGAGAAGCGTGGCCGGAGAGACGTCGTGGTTGATGGATTCTTGGACATTCCTAAATAATAATAATAAAAAATAATAATAATAATAATAAATTAATAATAATACTTTGAAAATAAAATAAGAATTTGGAAGAAAATAATCATGAAAATATTGAAAATTATATTGAGGAGGGAGGGGGTTAAGAAAATATTAAAGAATCCTTGAGATAGACCAAAATTAAGGATGAAGGATATGATGAGTGGTAGTTGGTACCTGGTTATTTGTAATAGGATGTTATTTCTTAGTGGTTAGTAACTAGTTGTTGGTACCTGGTAGTTGCTACCAGGTTATTTGTAATCGGTAATTGGTTGAATCATTAGTATTATTATTATTATTCTTTGAAAAATTTCCCCCAAAGATGGATTTCATTAAAATTTGATTTTAAAAGTTCAATAAATTAATTTTAAAATTGTCAGACAACATAGTTTCTTTAAATTATATTACATTAAATACATTACGTTTTTAAAATTATTATATTCATTTACTATTTTACTTTAATTTCTCAGGCGACATCATTTGTTCAAAATATATAATATTAATTTTAAATAAAATATTGTTAAGGATATCTACATAATTAAAATTAAATAATTATTGTTAAATTAAATAAAATGATTAGGGGAAAATTTATAAAATAAAAGGTGTATTTCTACACAATCCTGGAAATACACCTGGAAAAAAATCACTGATACAAAAATACCCTCTCACTATAATATATTCACTATATGTTATTCACATGTGTGATTTCCATGCTATGAATTTCAGACGCATTTAAACAAACTCAATTTTTTATCTTTAGTCCAACATTAATTATAACATTCAATTTTGAAATGGTACTAAATGATACAGTAATTTGTTCTCTTGTTTATATCATTAAAAATGGTCGGTTACAGGTAATCCACATCACCCTTTCGTGCTGTTTCCAACGTAACCCAGAATACAAGAATGTTGTACTGCTCGATACCCGTTGAGTATTCAACTTTGGAACTGTATCGAGCTATAATCGGCAAGAACTCGAGTGGATTCACCGACTGCCGCTAGACCTATGTCTGACTTTCTTTAGGTCCCTCTCTGTTTGTCGTCTCTTGATTAAAATTTTCTCTATCGGGCTTGGAATTCAGCAAATAAATGACAAGGAATTACACTAAATTTATTTATTTAAACTACTCTAATGATCCAGCTTCCGCCTTTTAACTGCGCGCTTCTCCCTGCGTTCCCTGGCCTGTTCTTCCTGGGGAAGGCTTAGTTACCGCAGTAAATTTCAGGCTTACCGGGCATATGTGCTCGATTGGTCTATTTATTTATTTTAATTTGTTATTTTATTTTTAATTATTTCTTTTTCCTTTTATTCCTGATTTGTCAGATTATTGTCTTTACACACCATCCTTATCCTGTGAATAGGGTGGTGTTTTCTGCAGTTGTGCGTCTTTTTTCGGCGATTTATTATTTGTTTTATTGCTTTCTATAACATGTTTCGAGTTCTTGTCTGATCGATCTTTCTCTTCGACCAGATGTCGCAACATCGTATACAGAGTTGAATTGTTTCTTGCAATTTCGGCAAAGAAAATATCTTTCCCATATAATAAAATTATTTTTTAACTCCAATATGATATAGTTCAATATGACATAGAATTATTGTTAACAGGCCTCCAAAGGCTTCTGAGACTAAAATTAAGATATTTTGATATTTTCAACTGATAATAATCATCCATCAATTAGTGTATTTTTTACCTTAAATGTGAAACAATTCTTTTTTTCCCGTGTACATCCATTTTCCAACATCTCGAAACCAAATGTCCTTTTATTGTTATTCCCATATATTTTCAATAGCTTCTGTTCTTTTGATTATATATATATATATATATATATATATATATATATATATATATATATATATATATATATATATATATATATATATATATATATATATATATTTATATCTTTGATTTTCCTGCCTTAGCTTCTTCGTGTCTTGCTTGACACTGGGTGCAAATAGGGTTTAACACACGAATATATTCGTCGAATACTATTCGAATAATCTGTACAACATTTGATATTCAATATTCGAATATTTTCTTAAATTATTCGTCGAATAATTAATGGTTCTTTAATTAGCTTAAATTACAAAAAGAAATATAAAAGATGTCGCTAATTTTATTAATTAATTTCAAATATTTTTTTATTTGTTCAAAAGTACGTAGTATAGTACTTAATTTTATTAATTAATTTCAAATATTTTTTTATTTGTTCAAAAGTACGTAGTATAGTAGGCCGTTAGCGTTGTTAAAAAGTTAAATATCAATTGTTTTTTAAGAATCGTGATCTAATCATCTATATATGTATAAACACAAAAATATAAGGTAATTACATTTCATTTTAATTTAATATTCTAAAAATATAAATATAAAGGAACTTTGTTATATTGGAAGAATAGTAACAATTACTTAAGTATAAATATTTTTAAGGATTTAAAATTTCACATTTTTCAGTCCTTATTAATAAATAATGGGTAATCGGGCTGAAGTTTGGAAGTATTTTAAAAGAAATTGAGATGAGGCCTTTTGTACAAAATGTCCACACAAGGTAACTTGCAAAGGATCTACTACAACTCCCATGTTAAATCATTTAAAGTTGAAACATATGATGGATCTTACTGCCAAGCGCTTGACAGAAGACAGCTCCAATTTCAATTCAAAAAAAATATGTACCAGTTCAAGTATTTTAAATTTTGTTACCACGAAAAAACAACAACTTAATGAAATTGTAGCAAGATTAGTTTCTGAGGATGGTTTCACAGTAAATGGAATAACAAAAAGTTCTTTTATAAGACAATCTATTTCTAATAAAGGATATACTTTACCCAAAAATCCGGCAAAAGTAATGGATTTATTAATTTCTTATTTTAAAGAACAAAAAATTATTACAATTGAAAGGTTAAATGTAAGAATAAAAAGTAGTGAAAGATTCAGTCTAACGCTCGATGAATGGACAAGTCTAGCCAATAAACGATATTTCAATATAAATATTCATTGTAATGATTCGGTTTTTTTCAATTTAGGGATGGTTCGAATAATTGGAGGTTGTGATGCCATAGAAACTCAAAGAATTGTAGATAAACATTTAAAAGAATTTGGTATCACATTTGCAAAAGATATTGTTGCATCAACCACTGATGGTGCAAGTGTTATGTGTAAGTTTGGGCGTGAGAATCCGACACACCACGTTCAATGTATGAATCATGATATTCATTTAGCTGTGATGGATATGTTCTACAAAAATAACGAGAAACATAATTATCAAGAAGAAATATGTGATCCAAATACTTTAGATTCAGAATCAGAATCATATGATGAATTTGATGATGGTGAAATATTTGTTGAAATTGAAACCGAACAAGAGCACCGCATTATTCTTCTACCCAATTACCAAAAAGCAATAACAGAAATTCGAAAGGTCGTGGATTTCTTTAGACGGTCACCCACCAAAAATAGCATTTTACAGCGATACGTGAAACAAGAATTTCAAAAAGAAATAAGTTTGATAAGAGATATTAAAACCAGATGGAATTCTCTTGAAGCAATGATCGAAAGATTTCTAATGTTTTATAGCTGCATAAAAACCAGTTTAATTGAATTAAATGCTATTGATAAAATTTGTGAAATCAATATTACCACTCTTAAAAATATGTTAGAAGTTCTAGCTCCTTTCAAAGTTGCGGTTCTAGCACTAAGCAGAAAAGATACTACATTATTAACTTGCGAGACGATAGTTATATTTTTACTTAATAAGTTAGCGGAAGAAGAATCTGAATTAAGCATAAAATTTCAAGAAATTTTACTCAAACGTATAAATGAGAGAAGAAATAAAGCAATGGTATCAATATTGAGGTTTCTGCATAATTTATCTGCATCAAAAGAAAACAACAAATGGTTTTCTTATTCACCTAGAACCATTACATTATCATATGCCAAAGAACTAATGCAACGATTATTTTTAAAAGAAGTTAATGTGCAACATAGTAACAGTGAAGAAAACCATGAAATTGTAGTCATTCGTGTTGAACCTGAACCTACATCAATTGCCGATGAGTTAAATTTAGCAATCACAAAAAGTCAAGCTCCTTCAATCCCAATTAATGGTGATAATTTTAATTCGCTCAACAAAGAATTCCAAATTTATGAAGCCACTGGAGTAAGATCACGAAATTTGGATTTACTTTATAATGCACTGCTAACAGTTAAACCAACGTCAACCGAGAGTGAACGAGCATTTTCATCTTCTGGAATTGTGGTATCGAAACTTAGAACCAGAATGCGAGATGAAGCTATTAATGCTATTGTATTTTTAAAGAGCTGGTTTCAGTCTCATTAATAAATAATATTATAAATAATCGTTGCTTAATTTTCCTTTTTTATTTCAAAATTTTTTTATCACATAGTCAAGTAAGTATTCGAAATATTCGAATAATTCGAATATTTAAGAATTTATTATTTGATATTCGAATATTTGAGAAACCCGAATATTGTTAAACCCTAGGTGCAAATCATATTTTTTATTCTTGATTGTCTATCTGTATTCGAGTGTTCTTCGCTTTTCGATATTTTAGTTCAAAATAATATTCAGGGAGGTTAGCTAACCATGTTTGAAACTTCTGGCCGATTGGCGTTTTTGTAGTGTTTATGAAATCAATGCTTTGTGGTCGGTGCGAATTATGAATTTCTTCCCGTACAGATATTCTCTAAAATGATTTATTAGATGTTTGATTTCTTGAATTAATAACATCCATAATATTTCGAAACAAAACAAAACTATATTTTTAAAACAACACAAAATCTCTCTTCTTTAAAGAATCTCTGCTTTTAGCTTTGAGGATAATTTCACAAGCATGATTTAATAATTGAATAGGGAATATTCGTACACAAGCATTCAATAAATATTTTATATTTTAATTTTTAATCATTTCTAAATATATTTAATTTACTATTTTAATTTATAATTTTATTATCTACTTTTATTATATTATTTAAATCTATTTAAAACTGGAAATTATATACTAATTCTATTGAATTACTTCCCCACCCTATTTTTAAAGGCTCTAGCCACTCAATGTTTCTTATAAACCTTTTTCTATTCTAAAATTTTACTTCATAACTTCTCTCATGTGTTCGTTTTATCACTTCGGCAGGTTCAATATATCTATCATCGTCTTTGTTGTTATCATTTCTTTTTACCAAGACTATGTCTCCTACTTTGAATTTTCATTCTGTTATTTCGTCAAAACTTATATTCTCAACCGACATATTTGTAGACCATTCTTTATATATTCTTTTTCCAAAGACTCTTTTGCTTGGAGTTTGTCTAGTTGTCTTCTGAAATGTGGAATTTAACATAAAATCGACTTCTGGTAATAACTCTACCCAATTCTTGTGATATTTATCTTTTATAGTAATATGGATGGCGTCTCTAATTGTTCTGAATTGTCTTTTGATTAGACCATTTGCTGAATGATGGTAAAAACTTGAAAATATAATTGTAATAATTTGCTCCTTCATTAAATTATCCATAAATTTTCTCTCAAATGCTTTACCTCTATCACAATGTAGAATTCTCGGCGCGCCAAATTTTAAAATCCAATTATTTCTTAAAATTGTTGTAACTGTTTTTTCGTCTTGTGATTTCATTGCGCGTAGTGCCACAAATTTACTAAAACTATCGATAATTCCTACGATATATATCATTCCATACTGACTTTGTTTTAGTGGGTCACAAAAATCTATAAATACTGTTTCAATTAAACCTGGTACTGGCATTTTGCAATTTTTTTTCCTAGTTCGTGTCGTTATAGTTTTTCTCTTTTGACAATTTTCACAACTTTGAACTACGTCTTGGATCGTTCGTTTCATGTGTCTCATTGAAAAATTATTTGACACATATTTCTCAATTTCCATTGGTCCAGAATGTGTTGGGCTAGAACCGTAAATTGGGAGTTTGTTTTAATTGAGCGAAAATACATAACATAAAAACCGCACCAAGTTGAATTAAAAATCTAAGATAATACACCAAATAATACAAAATAAAGTACACAATACATTGAGAATAAATAAAACACGTATAATAAATTCAAGAAGTCACAATCACTAACACAGTTAAGAGAAAAATAAAGCATCCAAAAAATATACCAATTAGAAATATAAAAGAATAATAAATAAATTTATAATTGAAACTAAAATATTTTTCCAGTAATACTGATAAGAATTAAAATAAAATTAGTTAAAATTATGTAAATTATTAAGTTAATTATAAAGAATTAAACGGTTAAAATTAGTGAAAATTAAAATAAAATTAGCTAAAATTATTTAAATTATAAAATTAATAAAATTAAATTGTTAAAAGTAATAAAAATTAAATAATTTGATTAATTAAATCAATTAAATTAAATTAAAAAATTGCACACACTCATATCGGTGTGAGTAATGTAATTCAACTTTACTGCTGATTGGATGTAGTGGCAGAGAATACAATCAAAATCAATATAAATACTAGTGTATGTCGGAATTTGGCCATTTTCTCAATACCGGTATTTCAGTATTGAAAATTTAAAATCGGGATACCAGTATTAATACCGAAATAATTCGGAAATATTTATAAATACAAAATTCAAGAGTCTCATTTAAAAATAAAATTTTATGAAGTTTATAAAAATTTATTAACTGGTTTTGTTATTATTAATTATCCATAATGTATCTACTATGAATAGAAATAAATTTAAGAAATTAAATCAATTTACGATTTTCTCATTAAATATGATTGTAGAATAAATAGGGCATCAACTGTATCATCTCCAAAAGAATTACAAATTTTTGTAATAAATTTTTAATTGCTGAAAATGCTCTTTTTGGTTCGACACTGGTAGGTTTAACGTTTAATAACCAATCGTGTATTTGTTTGAGGTTGATGCCGATACTTCCATTGACTTCAAATATATCCATTTCTGTTTTCAAAATTGAAGATAACTTATTTGATTGTGTAGGGTTTTGCTTAACTTTTAACTCATTTTGACTGTTGATAGCTAAATTTAATTTGTCTTTTAGTGAGAGATTTTTTGGATTAAAAGTGTAAGGTTGTGCTTCAAAATCATCTTTATCATCTTTAATTACCTGTGCTAACGAAGACTGCAAAATTCCTAGGAAAATGGTCAATAACTTTGTTTTACTTGGGCGAATTCCGGGTAAACTTTCAACTTCTGACATATCACCGCGATACAAGTACTACAACGCACCTGAGTATACGATTCTTCTCTCAGCAATTCTTTTGATCAACGCTTCCTTCAATTTTTTCCAAAAACTGTCTCTGGAATGTTTTCCAAAATAAAATTAAAAGTAGCATCAGCTGTTAAAAAAATTCGAATCTTGTCTGTATTATGCTTCTACTCCCAGTTTGACTGGAGTTAAGGCTGTAAATATATCATCCAAAGCTGAAAACTCTTCCTCATTCATCGTTAATTCAGACTTAATATCAATCAAGGCCTTCAAAATACAGGTTTTAAGTGATACAAAACGGTCTAGCATTGCCAACATTCTATTCCACCTTGTTTTTGAATCCAGGATGAGCTTATATTATTTTGGCACTTATTTATTCGCTATGTATTTTTTACTAAACGCTATGTATTTTATTAGTGCCTTTATGTATTTTTTTCTAAGTAAATATTTATAAAATGCTAAGTATTATATTAATTATATAAGTAAAAAAATAGAATTCATTAGGTATTTAATTATTTTATTATAGGTAATATTTTTAATTTTTATAAGTAAAAATATACAAAAACTAAGTAAAACAATGAAAAATTCATAAGAATAAACAAAAAGTGATACAATAAAAAAATCCATAAAAATACAAAGACTATTTCACAAAGACTATTATAAAAATATTTGAAATTATTGTTTTAATAAGGCTTTTTTAGCTTTAGTTGGTCTTCCTCTTGGTAGTTTAGTTTCAATAGAAGTATTCTTAGCTACTGCCGGTGCAATATTTAAGTCTGATTGAAATGCCGACAACATGCTTGCAAATAAATTTTTAAAAAAATGCTGGACAATTGCACTGACCGTCGGCCCAATTGGCTTTATCGTTTGGTAAATTAATGCGCCAGACAGTAAAAGCTCGCTTCGTAAATTGATCGAATGTTGTCCAACTTTATACCTCGTTCATGAAAGATTTCTAACATTCTCTTAGGTTTTATTTTAAGCTTAAACAACTCTTTAATTAGTTCTTTAGCTTCGTTAGATATTGCAGATTTAGACATGTTTTCTTCACGCTTGAGTCGTAAAGTAAATGTAATGCAGAATCACATTGCTTATCTTTAAATTTAACTTGATTGCATCGATAGTAAACTTTTTTACCATCTTCAGTTTTGTTGGAATAAGAGTAACTCCATATCTTCTCTTCTTTAATTGCATTTTTTGGTTCTTCAGCATTTTTAAATACTTTTTCATGAGTCCAAACTTTGGACACTTTTTTGGCTCGTGGTTTCTTTAAACTTGTAACTTCAACATCAAACTCAAGATCACACTGATAATCTTCAACTTCTGCAAAATTATTAGCCATTATAAGTTCAGTATTTGTTTTAATTTTGTTTATAATAAATAAATATTTGGGCTTATAAATATTCAGAAACTTGGATAATAAATTAAATCAGAAAAAATTAAGATTTATTGATGGATTTTATTAATTGACATATCGTTTTTTTTATTTTACTTATAACTTGTTTTCTTGACTTGGCATTTATTTATTTTACATAGTTTTTAATTAATTACTTAGCGAATGTATTAAATATCTAGAATTAATTTTACTCTACTGATACTGTGTATTTATCTACATAAAAAGTGTTTATAAAATACATAGCGTTTATTAAAAAATGCATTGCGAATAAATAGTTCTCTATTATTTTCCTCTGTCTTGTCTAACATATTTCAAAAGAATTTCTTCGTTCTTAGGGGATTTTCTGAAAATTTTATCAAATTTTCTTGCTCTTTGAAGTATCATACTCTGAATTTATTTCTACATTATTTCCAGTATTGACTACTTCGAAACTGCAAGTACTTATATTTTTATTCTCTCCTTTCTCATTATCGTTATCACTGTCATTTTCATCTTGATACTGAGTAATTTTGTTGGTTTCAGTACTACCTTTGTAAAGAACATCTACAACTAACAAATGAAATCCATGAGATTGACACAATTGCGAAATCCCTCCAATTTCTTTATACAATTTTTTCATAACACTTCATCCGTCTGTAGTTCTAAATATTGTATCTTTCTATAAATCTAATATATAGATATCCAATTTTTTCTTAGAAATCTAATATATGAAGATGAAAGTTTGTTTTTTTTGTTTTCTATATAATTCCCCACCGTTGGACCTAGGTTGCTGTAACTTTGCACGTGGCCCTCATTTGGCTCCGGACAGGTCATAGGCTATGTTTTACCCCAAGGTGACCACCCTTAGGGTACTCTTAGCCGTTTTTTTCTGTCCGGTCAGAAATTTACCATATAAATAATAATTTATTATATGCTTGCTACTTGCAGTTGAAAGTAGTATAATTTAGTCAAAAGTTTTCAAAGCAGAATTCAAACATGGAGAATTTGAATTTTATTTGATTAGTGAACCAGTTTGCAATTGGAAAAATATTGCCAGTTATTTTTCGATTTTAGAAATTGAAATTTATTTTGAAAGCTTTTCTTATTGTAAATTAAACATGGAATTGAAGCTGTTATAAAATTAATACTGGAACGTAATAACATCATTACATATGTTACATTGAGCACTTTTATCATCCTTTTCTTTCAAAAAATATTCCCAAATCTCATTTTAATTTGAATTGTATTTTTCAATAACTTGTGCTTTGTTTTTAATCATTTTTCTGAAATTAATTAAAATTTTTATATAATTTTATAATATATTTTACAATAGAAAAGAGTTTATTATCTTACCGAAATAATTTTTATTTAATATTTATCGATTAGACTAATTAAATTTATATATTTAAATAATATTTTGCAATGACATTGCAGCTTCACATTTTAGAGGGTAATTTTCTATTTTTCCTGCCATTTCGAGTATTTGTACAAATTTTATTTGGAAAATGTCATTTCACTCAAAATTTAAGTAAGTGGTAAAATAAAATATAGGAGTACTTGAATTTGAATTGAATTTGAATTTTATGTGCAGGTCGTGACTAGTGTAAGCTAGTGTAGAGGTATTTAAACCAATTAGGCTCACATAACATATAATATAAAAATGCAAAGACCATGGAAAACATGCAACCCGCATATGAACCATTCAAGCATTAACACTCTCTTACACAAGAAGGGTTATACGCAACTAGCTACTACTAACTACTTTCCTAACCTATACTGACAATCACAAACAATTAAATGAAAATAAAATTATATAACTCAATCCCTCCTCCAAATCCGAAAGCCTGTTTTTGAGTAAGGCGCACCTTAGGGGAGCTCATGAATATCTAAATTTCTTGAAAACCCTTTTCATTTAAAAGACTTTGACTGGGATCAAACTCGGGTCCTCAAATTTTACATATCTATTATGTACATTTATAACGCCTTTGTCCTCTCGGTCAACGAGCTCCTAAATCAAATATGGGATACTTGATCATAAAATCGGAAGTACTTTCGGAGTACTTAATACATAACTTGAGGATAATTTTTAAAATATCAAATTGAACAATGGGAATACTTCTAATTGAAATTTTGAATGATTTACCCTTAGTTTTGCGCTCTTTAGATATACCATTATCAGAGGAAGTATTACGCCAGGAAGTACTTGGTGTTTTAATAATTGTCTAACCAAATAGATCGTAATCCCCGTATTTCGGTATCATAAATTTGTCCGGTATCCCGGGATTCCAGGATTCGGGATCCCGGTATTGTAAGCAATAATAAATACTGATTGCAAATTCAGTTCAAAAACTGGAAAAATGACAAATTTTAAATATAAATAGAAAATCCACGTCATACATTCAATTCTTGACATTGCATCTGCATTACAATGTTCTTCTCTTTTCCGAAATTGAAATTCTGTTTCAAACTACTTAAATAATTTATTCATGTCTAGAATTGTGTAGTGATAGATTTCTTTGTTTTTATCAAATATGTTATGGCTTTATGATCCGTGCATAGTATAAATCTTTCCCATAAAGGTAATGTTTGAAATGATTTGTGAAATAAAATATTGCTAATAGTTCTTTTCTTGTTAAGCAATAATCCACTTCAGGTTTCGATATAGCATGCAATCCATAAGCAATAACATTTTCCTTTCCAGAACTATCTGTCTGTAACAAAACTGAGCCAGTACGATCGAAGCAAGCGTCTGTATCTAATTTCAAAGTTTTTGTAAAATCAGGGAACTTTTATATTTGCGCATTAATCAACTTATCTTTCAGTTTCGTAAATGCAATTTAACATTCTTCTGTCCAAATCAACTTCTTTGCTTCCACACAATCTTTCTAAATGTTTTGAATATTCTGTATAATCCTTTATAAATTTTCCATAGTAATTAGTTAATCCTAAAAGGTTTCTTAATTTATTAACACATTTGCGTCTCTCAAATTCTTCGACTGCTTTATTTTTCTTATCCAGTTTTTACTCCATCGTTGTTAATTATATGTCCCAGGAACTTTACTTCATCTTTCAAAAATTGACATGATGACGGATTAATTTTCAGTCCTGCTTGTTCTATTTTCTTGAAACCCTTTTCGATATTTTCGTAGTGTTCTTTTAATTCTATTAAAAATATAAGAATATCGTCCAAATACACTATCGCTATGTGCTAATAAAGTTCAACTAGTACTAGGTTCATTAATTTTTGAAAGGTTGCCGGAGCTGCTCCTATTCCAAATGGCATCCTGTTAAAACAATATTGTCTGTTTTTAGTAGAAAATGTGCCTTCAGTCTCGATTCTTCATCGAGCTCCTAATTGGTACACATTCCCTAAATCAATTGTGCTGAAATATTTTGCACCTCCTAACGTATCTAATAATTGATTTGTATTTGAGATTGGAAATATTGGTTGTTCTGTGACATTGTTTAGTGCTCTGAAATCCAGACAAATGGCGAAATCCGTTATGGCCGCCAAGCAACTTAACAAAGTTAACAAAAATGAACATTTAAGAATTAAATTAACTGAAAGCAAAAAAGAAATAACACAAAAAATACATGAAAATAAGAATTACATATTAAAATACCTAAAACAGCATGGAATGTTCTGGAAAACGCCCATATCCACCATTGCGGCAAATCTAATTAAAAATAAATAAAATAAAATTTGTAAAATAAAATTAATCATAATTTACCAAAAATCGACAACAAAATCAAAAAAAATTAGAATTCAAAATTAGCTTGAATTAAAATAATTTAAATTTGTTTTACTGAATCAACGCAGGCACACATACTCGCACACGAAAATTAAGGTATACATACTAGGGTTGTTAATATCGGTTTTTCGAGAAATCCGATTATCGTTTGTATAAATCCGATTTTAAACCGATTATCGTTTGCACTTTGCATAACCAAAGCTACTTACATTATTACTATTCACGCACGTGTATAGTATAATTAGTTTTATTCAAAGTTTATACCACACACAAGGAGAATATGAACTGACTGTTTATGTAGAAAGTTAAAGCATATAAGTAAATTTGTTTTCAATTTCTTCGGTAATTTTCCCTGTATATACTAAAGTATAAATCAAAATAAAACTTTCCGGTGCTGCGGCGGCCTTATTTTAAAATTAAACATAAACATATCGAAACCATAGATATCAAAAACAAAGATTCCAAAGTGTAAACATTTAAAAGTAAGTACTAAATTCGATTTTATTTTTAAATATCAGACAAGTCCTGGTTCATATTCAAAAAGACCAAAGATTCTGCATGATCTGGAAGGAGCCGGTTACGAAGCTTGGTTATCAGACGTCCAGTGGCCGAAAATAATCGTTCCGATTGCACTGAGGTTGCAGGAATGCATAAGAACTTCCGGGCAAGAACGGCTGTTTTGGGGAAAAGTTTCATATTATGTTTCCACCACTCCAGGGCTGTTTCACTTGAGTTTGTCGACCATGATGATTTGACGTAATATTCAAAGTCGGATTCCTCTGGCGCCTGTTGTGCTGCACTATCACCAAGGAGAAACATAACTGCATCATGATTTGGTCGTGATCTTTTAGTTGGTGGGATCATGTTATCTTCATCCCGACTCGTCTTCGGCTGTTCGGGGCAATCTGGCAGCTGTCTGATGAGATGAAGGACATTTTCATACGCCAGCTTTTTGAAATCGTCCGGAAATCCAGGAAGATGCTTATACATCGGATCGAGAATTGATGCAACAACGCATTCGTTTTTTGCTGTTTCATTATTTTCTAATCCAAAACGACGTGAAATATTCTTAGCAAGATCTCTCTTAAATTCACCCATAATGTCAGAATCTTCTTCTTTAATGGTTAAATGATTTTTCACGAGTCCCCATAACATGGGAAAAACACAAGAGGCTGATGGCTGGCTTTCGGCTGACATGACGGACGTCACGATCTGCAACGCTTTTAAAACAGGGAGCAATTCAGTCATCAGTTGCCAATAATCGTCCTTCATGCCCAACGTTTTGGCATCGTTCAATTTCACCACGTTTTTGTCGCTCAATACTGCAACTACTGGCCATCTCAGTTCTACTAGTCGTTCAAACATGTCATAGACGCTGTTCCAACGAGTCTTACAGTGCTGAATAAGTTTTAGTGGCGTTTTATCCTTGTCCATGGACAACTGTCTTTTCAGGAGCTCCCCCGTTGCCATTGGGCTATGTGAGAAATGTCCGACTAGTCGTGCTGCAGCTGATATACATTTGGAAATTTGATGATCCGTGACAACATGGGAGCCCATTGCATTATTGATGCAAAGTTGCAATTTATGCGCCGCACAGTCAACGTCAAACCATCCATTGAGATTGCCTGCATGATTGATGTTGGATGCACCATCATGGACACATGCAACAATTTTTTCTTTTATTGACCATTCATCAGCTATACTACATAGATGGTCAGCAATGACGGCTTGTGTGTGGCGTTGAGTCATCAGAATTGTTCCAAGAACAGGCGTCATCATATTCCAGTCTGTATCAATGTAGCTTGCAGTAAAACTGAGATAAGCTTCATTGGTGACACTAGTCCAGATGTCGGTAGTGATCGCAATGTCCTTGACATTTTCATGGATATATTTCGACATTTTGACCACTAAATTATTTTTCATTGCTGTTAGTCGTGCTGTCATCGTCTGACGACACGGAGGACGATATCCTGGCTCCACTATCGCCATCAATTCACGGAAGGATTTCGATTCCACGAGCGAAATTGCCAACATATTTTCGGAAATCAATCTCGCAACAGCAGCCGTAATTTTTTCCTGTTTACTACTCGGACAATTTCTTTGTGTTGTAATCAATGCAGTCAATCGTGTTTGAGTATTTGAAGATGTTGTTAATCCACCATGTTTGCTACGCAAATGTGCATGCAAACCAGTCGTAGTACCTCCACTCCTACTTATTTGCTGTGCACAGAGCTTACATTGTGCCATCGTCGCCGAAATTTTATCAAAATTGTCCCAGACGTCAGACTTATTTATACGGAAACCCATAAATTTAAACTGATTTTGTATTGATTTAGATAATATAAAAAATGTTTATTGAATATTACGTAATATTCAAACTAAACCGCAATTTTCAATTATATGGATTAATAACAGCTACTACAAGAGCAACTAACTGAATGAATGGAAATTATATAACAGTTTATATGTTTATAGTAGATTTGAACCATGGATTGGACTTTCCAAAATCTTGTCATAAATTAAAATCCCGAAAATCAATTTACTTCGACCTGAGCAGCCTCTTAGACATTGTCAAAAGATCAACAAACTGAATAAATTTGAGAATGGTCGTCACCCAAACTTGAAGTTTATCCTAGTGTCCAACTCTCTTCCATATTTCAATGGGTAAACAACTAAACATTATGATTCGAGGAATGGCACATGTCTTTCGATCTCTTTACATCTGGCTTTCATGAAGATGATGCGGTATGCAATTCAGTTTATTCTGGTTTTAAGTTAAAACCAGAATAAACTTTTAACCGGTTCGCAGATGCAAGATATCAGATTGCAAAATAGACCTTCACGGACTAAACACAAAATCGCCGACCTCGGCCACATCTAGTCCCTGTCAAGGGGGTTAATAGCTAAGCTTCTGTTATGGACTGCAGTAATCAAATCTTTGGTGGCCGATTTCGGCAACAAATATCAGGTTGCCAAACAAAACCGGCAAAATGCAAATACTAAAACACACAACCACAACCTTGGCCTCAGCTGGTCCCGATTAAAAGATTTAATGGGCACAGTACCTGTCAGGGGCTGTATAAAACAAATCAGCGGTTGCCGATTACGGACATCAACTGACAAATAACTGGTCAGTCGGTGAGATATGTTGGAATACTAGAGCAACCTCTTGCCGTTGTTACAGGAATGGGATAATTGAAAAGATTGACTCATGTACAAACACGTTGTAAGGAGTTTTGACGAGTTGAAAAAAACTGCCCCTTTCTGTCGGTAAAATTGAATGGATACAGTAGTAAACAATGAACAAAATTAAATTCCCGGCATTCAATTTATCTGTATAATATGTAAAAGACAAACAAAACCGATTATCGTTTTGTGAAATAAAGAAACCGATAATCGTTTTCAAAATCGAAAATCGGATTTCCGATTTTCGTTTAACAACCCTAATACATACCAATGCATTCCGGTCACAAGACTAACTGATTTATAACTAATTGGGAACCGACAGCTCGCCGTCACTGACACGATTGTTTTCACGGTGGAAATAAAAAGTGAATCCAGTGGTGTAACCAGGAATTTATGAAAGGGGGGTTGGATTTAAGAAATATTTATTAATATTATGGTCAATAACCAAAACAAAATTTAACAAAATATATAATCACAATGTACTGAGAGTACAGACTACAGAGTACAGACAGGTGTCACAGTATTACACTTATAGTAAATAAAATAAAGGAAAAAAGTGTCTTCACACACCTCAACAAAATCACACTCAGATTTTAACTCATCAGACTCACACATATCAACAAGATCACACCCAGATTTTCTCAAACATGGATCCTTAGAATTTTTAATAAATTTGTCAACAGTCTCTTTCATCATAATTACTAAAAACGATTTTGAATAACCGTTCTTCATTAACAATTCAACCAATATGTCAATACTTTTAAAAATTCAGTAAAAAGTATTGACATATTGGTTGAATTGTTAATGAAGAACGGTTATTCAATATCGTTTTTAGTAATTATGGTGAAAGAGACTGTTGACAAATTTATTAAAAATCCTAAGGATCCATGTTTGAGAAAATCTGGATGTGATTTTGTTGAGGTGTGTGAGTCTGACGAGTTAAATAAATTAAATAGTGTGAGCAAGGATGATGAGCCTAAATTTGTGTTAGTATTGCCGTACTCAGAAGGTTTTAAGGATTATAAAGTGAAGATAAGAAACCAGTTAGGGAATTTAAACTATAGGATACTGTCAACTTCATCAAAAATACGCAATATGTTTATTAATGAGTCAAAAACTCCGGTCGAATTGTGTTCCGATCTCGTTTATCAGTTTACATGTAATGGGTGTAATACATTGGAGAGACTTCCCGTCATCTCTGTATTCGAGCTCGAGAACATTGTAGACCGAAGGCTTTGACCCATATTGGTGAGCACAATAAGGGCTGTGAGATTAAAATTAGTATGTCTGATTTTAAAATTTTATTAAAAAATTTCGATAATTTTTGGGAACTTGTGATTTGTGAGGCGTTGTTGATAAAATCATTGAATCCGAAAATTAATGTGCAGAATGCAGTAAATACTTGTGTTTTGAGTGTTAATTTAAAATTTAATTTAATTTTCACCAAATCAATTTTGATTATGATATTTTATTTTTACATAGTTATCCATAAAGCATCTCTTACAAACACAAATTCATAACAAATTATAATTGTCTTACTATTAACTTTTATTTAAAAATTATTTTCTAATAAATGATTAAACTTGAAACTAGCAGCAAAGTTTATTTAATAATTTATACTACTATTGTTTCAAAATTCTACGATCTTTTTATATTGTTTAAATATTCATATTAGTCTTAATTTTAAAAATATTTGATGGAAGATTCAGATTGGTCTGAAGCCTCAGAAGTTGCTGAGAAATTAATAGACAAATATTATACATCTATGGATAAAACGCGTAGTTCGATTAATTTATTTTTCACTCCTTCGGGAACTCTTACATGGAATGGTAATTATGTACAATCTTTAGAAATTCAGAATTTTTTCGATTCTTTACCTGGTTCAAGAACTCAAATTTTGTCAGTATCTGCACAGCCAACAAATTGTAATTTTTTATTGTATTTTATTTATAACCTTTTCTCCAGCATTTGTATCTCCTGAATTCAAATCTGTTCAAATTTACATAACTGGTAAAATAAGTTATGATAATCAATCGAAAAGCAAGTTGTTTCATGATGTCTTAATAGTAATGAAAGATAAAAATGACGGACTTTGGAAGATTATATCATCTACATTTCGTTTTTTAAATGGATCATAAAATATCTATTTTGTGTAATATAATTATCATGAATTTTAATTTTGTAAATATTATCTAGCCTTATATGCAACAATATTTATATTAATTTTTCTTTTAAAAGTGTGTTTTTAGGCAAAGAATTTTGTTGAATTATATATTTATCATTTGTATTTTATAATATCTATTATTTTCCTTATAAATAAATTTTTTTTCAAATTGCATGTCGAAAAGAATTGACAAATCAAAACGTTATTGCATTTCAATATATTGCGTAAGAAAATTAATTTCCATAAATGTATACGCTTAAAAGTCGTTAGTTTTTGCTATTATTAAGCAAATTAATATTTTAAATTTGTTTTTGTAGTTATTTCATATGTATATTTTTTGTAAGCAAAACCTGCGGGTGATGGAGCCGGTTTTTTAGAAAATAAACATGCATTTACGTTAAATGCCCTTTTTACAGTATAAGTACTATTAAACAACAGAGACATTCAGGAAATGAAAATTAAATTTTAGAAAAATGAGTCGTTCTGCATTTAATGTAAGTAAACGCGAACGGTAATCTGAAATGACGTCACCTGTAGTATTAAAAGTTTTCTGAGGAGATAAAGCCAGGTACCTGCGAGCTCAGTTGGGCAGTACATATTCATTCCACCACAAGAATGTATCCTTTTTTCTAGGGAGAACACATTCAGTGAGGTACGTTGCAAGCTCTGCCTCTATTTGGGATGGAGAAGTAGGGGTGACGAGGACAATAGATTATCCAGGAAGGCGTATGGACTATTCTCAGAAGCACATTCAATGCGTGGCTTCTTTCGCGTAGACTCACCACTCTTTTGTTGATAGTGGTTTAGGGGATTGAGTGGGCGCAAGCAGCAAAGTGGCTTTGGTAATTACTGAGGCAGTCTCTTGTTTGAAGCATCGTAACCTGAATCGAGGATCAAGATTAGTGGAAAATGAATATATGGGGTTATTTTCCAGATTGCCCAACTTTTTTCTGATAGACTGCAACAAATCGGTTTTCATTGTTCTAACACCGGAGTCGTTGTCTGTTTTCTCCAAACACGCAGTGAGCGCTCTTACAACTGGAATGATAATATAGAGGCGTAATATAGAAATGATAATATAGAATGAGAATATAGAATGATGATATAGAGGCGTTGCTGCTACTGATATCCCGTGTTAGCTCCTCGAAGGGGGTAAAGGAGAGTAATAGTTCTCTGCAACTGTCTACTGACTTGGGTTCAGATTCACGAGGACGTCATTTTCTGCACAATAAAGACTAACCACCCGACGTTCCAGCAAGCGCTTTAGGAGATAGTAGGTGGAATTCCAGCATGTTGACACGCTGGAACAAGTTCAGACTTCAACATTTTGAGGTGATGTAGAAGATGATGTAGACGATTTGTGGCCGAGGGAGATTACCTGAAGTGTCCCACAAGCTTTCGAGCAACTGCAAGGTCTGAAACGTAACACTGTGAGAGGAGGCCATCCTTGACCACTAACTGCAGTGTATGTGCAAAAGTGGCATAGTGGAGGCATAGTGGAGGCATAGTGGAAGTTATCAGCAGCAATGTTGCGGGAGGCCTTGCTGATATTGCTTCCATTGTCATGTATAACAACGTGACAGTGAGAAATGGGAATGTTCCAATTGGTGGGTTACTGGTGGTTGAATGTTTATTAGTTAGTGCTGTTGCCAGCGTAACCCAAAATACAACATTGTTTTTCCACTTGGTACCCGTTGAGTAATCAACGTTGGTACTGTACTGAGCGCATCGAGGCACTATAATTGTCGAGTACTCTATGGGTTCACGGACCACCGTTAGAAGGTTTGTGTCCGATTTCGTCAGGTCCCTCATCACAATTGTTTTCCCAACCTTATGCACAAACTCTCATTTTCCAGGCAATCATAAACTGTACTAGTCATTATTTTATCACTACAAAATGTGTATTGTTTTAACAAGGAACATATCATTTGAAGACTACAACAATACATAAATATACTACAAAACCCTAAAACCGAATATAAGTTCAAACAGGCTTATTGGTAGGACTGGCCAATTCCGTCGTGGTTGCTGGTGACGAATTTGCTTGCCGCTCGTATTCGGCCAGCCTAGCTTTCTTCAATTTTTCCCGAATATTTCGGCCAAGCCGTTTCCTTTTGGGCCTATTTTCAGCGGCTGGGGGGATATATAGTTGCGAGGTCCACAGCCAGTGGCCGTATTTGTCTTGCTATGGCCCCTTGTACCAACTGCTCATTTTTCTCAGTTTCGAGCGCCCGCACCTGTAGCTTCAGGGCGTGGATCTCCATCTGGTCCTGGGCGGCCTGCGTTTGCAGCTGGAGGATCTGAGCCATTTTCTTCTTCATTGCTTCGGGACTAAACCAGGTCCCTTCGAACTCTCGACATTTTCCCTTCAACTTGTCCACCCGGACTCGGAGTTCGTCGGCTTGGTGTTGGGCCTGCTCCCGATCCTTGCGTAGACTTTCCATTAATTTATACACTAAAATGTAAAGACTTTTATTTACTTTATACAAAAAATTGGAGTAACAAATGGTAGATTGATTAATCAGTGCTGGTATTTTGCCACTGAGATGCTGTTGTACTTGCTATCTCTATCACGATAAAAAGGAAACGCTACATACGATAATACCCTAGCCTATTTCAATTGTTAATTAAGACCCACTCAAGGAATAGAAGTTTATTTATTCGACAACAAACGCTAATCATTAATTAAGACATATCCACTGAATAAAAGCTTATTATTTAACAATAAACATTAGTCGAGTTCGATCATCGAGTACGCTACCCACAATAAATGAAAATTATTAGAGTAAGTCATATGTCAGCTTGCAATCACGACTGGCGTTTGCGGGGTCTCCCTCCTTTCCGTGGGGAAGCCTCGGCCTCTTCTAGCTCTTCCATGGGCACTCCTTCTCTTTCTGCCCGGATTTGCAACTCGATCTTCTTGAGTCGCAACTGAGCGGCTTCCACATCCCAGGCCGCTTGATCTCGGGCCTCCTGCAACCGGTTATTCTCCGGCTCCACCTTCACCCACGCCGGGGCATCTGCTTCGGGGCCCACCCGGATCAGTCGATTGGTGCAATCCAGGTCCCGCCCCTGGCTCCACCGATGGATATGGTACCAAACGTACCGGGTCCGGAGCCGGGTGACCGTCTGCTGGTCAGTACCCTCGTCGTTGCTAATGCTGGATTGAGACATGCCTGTAATGTAAATGTTACGATTTTTATACGGTCAAAGTAACTTATCGAATGGAGCTAAGATGCCATGTACGAGGTTTTGAGATTTAATTTGCATAGTAATTCATTTATCAGATTATTATAAGTAGGGGAAGTAAGTAACTAAAAATTTTGTTTTAAATTTATCAATACACCCTTTTACTTTACAACTCATGATTTATTAAAATTAACAAACATTCTTCAATCTTAATCTTCTTTGTTTTATCACAGCAATTATCATCAAGGTTAAATAATAATTTTTAAACTATGGTTTTGTCAATATTGATATAGTAAGGTAAACAAATTCAAGTACGTAATTTTTATCTTATAAGCTTTTTAATACTAATTTAAGTAATATTAGTTTCTGGTCAAATTTTCGAATTAATTACTATCTGTATATAAACTATCATGGCCCCCAGATGAACAAGGATAGCCTGGCGATTCTAATGAGAGAATCCAGAAATTCCCATGGTAAGTGAGACTGCTATAATTTAATACGGTACTAAGTTTTGCTTATTCTGAAGGCAGTTCTACCCACCAATTTCTCCTTATTGGACAAGGCTCACTCACTGAGCGATATAGGAAATGCAAGTGGCCTCCAAACGTCAGTATACCAAGCAAGTAGTAGGATGTGTCACCACTGGCACATGTCACCTCTGGCACACCCCCCGGGGGGGGGTAAAAAAATTTTTTTTCAAGGTCAAATTTTAAACAAAAACATATGAATCATCAAGGTCATTGAAACAAAGGTCATGACCCATCCTATAACTCATCAAGGTCATTGAAAGAAAGACCATGACTCTTCCGATGACTCATCAAAATTCCCAAGGTCATTTAAACAAAGACCATGACTCATCCTATGACTCATCCAGGTCATTTTCAAGGTCACATGACTCATACTATGACTCATCAAGGTCATTTTCAAGGTCATATGACTCATAGTACGACTCATCTAAATTCTCAAGGTCATTTAAACAAAGACCATGACACATCCTATGACTCATCAAGGTCATTTTCAAGGTCACATGACTCATACTATGACTCATTAAGGTCATTTTCAAGGTCATATGACTCATAGTATGACTCATCAAAATCTCAAGGTCATTTAAACAAAGACCATGAGTCATAGGATGACTCATCAA